>JABUQX010082710.1:0-20000 GCA_015478945.1 Trachelipus rathkii | reverse complement strand
ATATATATATATATATATATATATATATATATATATATATATATATATATATATATATATATATATATATATATATATATATATATATATATATATATATAATATATATATATATATATATATATATATATATATATATAAGGTTTGTGAAAAAAAACGTTTTTTTTTTTATTTTTTTTTTTTTTTTAAAAAAAAAACACGTTTTTTTTTTAAAACAAAATGTTTTTTTTTTTTTTTTTTAAAATTACCTCTTTTATTTATATAAAAGAAATGTTCTACATGGTACATGTTACAAGAATACCTACTATATGTATACCTATACTATAAAGCACTATATTGATGATAATTTACATAGCCACCCCAAAATTTATATGCTCCTTCGGATAGGTGTGCGAGGGGGCTTGAGTCTGGTGGGGGAGGGTGTGAAGGAGAGTTTCTCCTTCTGTGTTTTTTTCTTTTAGGTAAATTGGTAAGTTGAAAGTGAAGCGTAAGTGCTGAAATCTTACATTTATTTAATCTGATGCTACTAAAGATTTTATATGTTTCAGAGAAATATGATTATGAATTTTTGAATATTAATATGATAGGTATATGTTTATGAATTTTTGTTTGTTTAATTATGATATTTGTGATGAGACTAATGAGAAGGAGTTTAAGATATTTATCAACGTCAGTATAAATCCTTTTACGGAATCTGAAGTTTTGTGAGAAAACAATAGCAGCGGAATCGCTCAGGTAATTGTCTTATCCAATCTATATCCAAGTTAAAACTAAAGTACTTTATAAATTTAAAATAATACAATAAAAATACCTTTTAATGAAATTAAAGCATCATTTAAAATAGATGAATAATGTTCTCTAATAATATTCTGAAAGTATAAAGGGAGAAAATAAAAGTAATTAAATGTATATTCACAGTTGTCTTCTGTCAATCAATCAATAAGAATTATCAAAATCATAATTCAAGATATTAAGGAAAACTTAAGAAGACCCCATCCAATTTAGATATAACCGGCTGGGGTGAGTAAAAGATATTATGTCAATTTGATCTGAAAAAGAAATAAAATTAAAGTTCAATACTACTCTCTTATGTAGGTCTTATTTCTAGGCTTAAACTAGCTTGCTGAAAAATCATCCAATGTCCTTAACGAAGTTTGATCTGAAACCAAAAATAGATATAAGATAAGTAATCTGCCAAATAATCAATAAATAGTAGCAAGAAAAAACGTACAAATAAAAAAAACTTACTGTCAAAGAAATAGCTTTAAAGAAAACGTTTACTGTATATAAAATATTCTTAGCTTACTAACCAATTAATAAATATCGACTGTGATCTTTTACATCTTGGCTGTGATATTCTGGTCACTTGGTAGTGCCTAAATAAATATCTATTTTTGTAAAACCAATTATTAAACTTAAACTGAATAAGATTTTTTCGATGATACTATAGAAAATACTAATGCAAATGTGTGCCTTAAATTTATGTATATAAGTATTTTTGTTATTCACACTGTTGTGACTATTCTGTTGGACTACTAAATCTTTTGTCGTTTCGTCACTTAGTAGTGACCAAGTAATTTTCTGTTGTCTGCCTGCTAAGTACAGATCTTTTGTTGTTTCGTCACTTAATAGTGACCCAGTAATTTTTTCTGTTATTTACCTCATAAGTAAATATCTTTTGATATCTTGTCACCTAGTAGTGTCTTCATAACTATTCTTTGTATATAAAGTTTTCTAATTAAATACTACTTTACAAATTTCTTTTCTTCTCCTTTTTATATACATTTTTTACATTTCTACGTATGTGATGAAAGTGATTAATATATAGAACCAAACCGCTTCGAACCCAATCACAACCTGTAAGCATTCTCAGTGGATAGGCCTTTCCGGGTCCTCACAGACATTTGCGACTTGGATTAGAAAAAGTATTCTGATGCTATTTGCTTCTTATGTTGGAACTGCTGTGAACAACATTTCCTAGAGTGATAGCTATCCGAGGTAAATATTACAATATTCGTACATTTAAGGTTCTAATACAAATTTTATTTCAGTACTTTTTATTTTTCGTCTTGGTTTTTCATCTAGAGTAAAGAAAGGAGGGTAACTCTACAAACTGGGTTTCTTTAAAGACTTTCTTCGTCAGATTCTTCTTCCCAGTCTGTTACCCTCCGTTACATATACACAAATATTAATTGGCGCCCGAACAGGGACCTGAAAAGGTTCCTGCTCACTGCGTTGCGCCGGGTTGTGACGGTTCACATCCTATACATTACAACGGTTTACACTTCGTTTTCGTTTTTCTAAGTTCAAAATTCCAAGTTATCTAAACAAATTACGTACAAAAACAATGGCTAAAGCACCTGAACGTACTGTCACGGTCAGGCGTAAGTCTGATTCAGACATTCACGTAGGACCATTAAAAGAAAAAATGAGTATAGAAGATTTCCAACTGTATGGAAAAGATATGAAAAAAGTGTTATTGCATGAATCAGGTGAAAGGGAGAGTGAAATAAACCCACATGTACATATTGAGACGGGAGCCCGGAGAAAAGAAACTTTCATTCCGATACCCGTATTAAGTGAATTAAATAACGAATTAATAAAGGAAAAAGATAGAGTGAAGGCTTTTCTATCATTTCGAAAGCAGGTAGAAGAAGTCAAAACAGAAAGACCTTACTCACGAAAAGCAAAGCAAACACGCATGCATGAAATGAATGACCTGTCGTGTGAGAGTGATTCTGTGAGTGATGTAGGAAATACTTGCCGTGAAACACAACGACCATACTATAACCATGATATGAATGAAGAGAATTTCCATGGTTCAAGTTCACCAAGGCCTTTTAGGTCAGACAATGAAAGAAATGGGCCTAGGGATTATGGATTGAGAAATCGTGAATCACCTGGGAATAAAATATTTAATAAAGATAGAGAATACAGGGGTAGAATAAAAGAGCAACAAAGGGAATCAGAAAGTAATAGAAATGAGAGATATGAAGGTTTAAAACAACCACCAATGAGACCTGCGAGACAATCAAACCAACAACTGATACCCAGAAGGGAAAGGCAGGAAGAAGATATTGATCCAGATTATGAACACAGACACCGCCTTTCGTTAATTGGAAGAAGCTATTATACTATTAGCCCAGTTATTAAAAAACTCTCAAAAGCTGAAGGTGGTAGAGCCTGGAAAATACAGGTATGAGACAGAACAAGATTTAATAATGTATTTAAAAGACTTTGAAGCCTACTGTGAGCTTCACTACCCTAACGCGTTCCATCAGTGGCTTCGGTTATTGGGTAGGCAATTAGAAGGCCATTTTCTCAAATTGTTTCGGTTATTGACCAAAGATGACCGTGATTATTTCTCGGTCCGGAATACCTTAATTGAATGGTTTGAAGATGAGGAAAAACGAAAAAAAGAACATCGAATGCAGGCTTACCATTCGGCACGACGACAACGGAACGAAAGTATCCGTATGTTCGCATTAAGGTTAGAGCGTTTAGCAAGAAGGGCATATCGAGGAATTGATATGAGGGAGCACGATTCGCTCCGGACTGCATTTTTATGCAGCTTACCTCCTGATATTGAAAGTGTTGTCCAACAATATATAAAAATGAAAGATCTAGACGGTGTTCACCGAATTTCTTGGGAAAAAATGGTGAGTTTTGCCGACTCCTTGGAGAAAAAGGAAGATGTATACCAGAGTCAGACTTCACCATCACATCGTCAAGATAAAAGAGCAGAAACAACAAAAGCAGATTTAAACGAATCTACCGAATCTGTTATTAGGATAGATACCACCTACCCAAATTGGACAGAGGTGTTGCAAGAGAAAGAAGATCCCAAACAACGAATGCAAGAAAAAAATCGTACCTCCACAAGTGCGAATCGTGGTTCACCCGACAAGAATCGGGGAAGTCGTGTCTATCGACGGAGTAACCACCAAACAGATAGTCCACAAACAAATGCTTCTGGAAATGTCCGTGCGGATTACGCTGAACGACGTAATAGAATTTGTAATTATTGTGAAAAAACAGGACACAACATGGAAGAATGTTACCTGTATCTAGGAATTTGTAGTTTGTGTAAAAGGGAGGGGCACATGCGGACTGAGTGTAAATATTACCGACCACCTCTTCCTACTGAAAACTATAGTAGAGTGACTTGCCCGTTTTGTAATGGTCCTCATCCGGGGATCAAATGTCCGAATCGAACACCCCCTAAACACAATAAAGAGCAAATGGAAAGAACGCCTCGAGAGCAAACAACTGGAGCGATAAAAAAAGTAGAAGTGGGTAAGTCATCATGGGAAAGAGATGTTTCACCAACACCCCGAGATTATGGAAATCCACTACCACCTCGTCAAAGGTTGGACCCGTGTGAGAATTGCGAAAAATCGCATCTGGAGGGTCGGTGTCGTGGTACAGACGAATCAAAAAGATCGGAAAACTACAGAACCCCACGGGAGTGAGTCAACTCGTGGTGGACACAGAAATTGACTCGCCCTTGGACGTCCTCAATATAGATATTTCAATAGAAGAAAAAGATAAGATGGTGGAAAATATCGAGGAGACAAGAACGAGGAATGTACCTTGTTATAATTATCAAGATGAGAAAGAGGAGATGATAATAATGATAAATTTGTGTCAGGCGGACGTAGAACCGCTAATAGTCCAGGTTACTCTGGATGATTTACGTTCCCCATCTTACCAGTGCCTGGTGGACAGTGGGGCTGGGGTTAACTTAATAAGTGCTGACATAATCCCACTGTTGGGAAAAACGAAACCTCTAATGTCTTCCGCTGGAATGGGGGTTAAGGCCATTTGTGGTTTTGGGAATAAAGAGAGAATAAAGATAGACCAATGTGTGGAACTGAGATTAAAATTCCCAAAAGGATTCATTACACATCCATCAGTATTTTTTATAGTACCTTCTCAATACATGGAAGAACACCCATTTATATTGGGAACTACAGCCCTGTGTGATAATCATCTCTTACCGGATCTAGCCCGTCGTCAGCTCATTTATGTTCAAGGAGAAGAGGAAGAGTTGATTGTAGTCGCTGAGGGCATACAATCCTCTAAAAAAACATTGGCGTCAGCCCAAATGATTAAGGTAAAAAATATCACGGTAATGGACTCTAATATTAATGATTCAGATGTGTTATATGACCAGGCAAACGATAGAATGTTAAAGACATTATTACGAGGTTTTAGAGGTAATGGACGTAGTGTTGATTGGAAACAAATGCCCAAATTATATCAGACTTACCAAAAACAAATTTCGGTTATAAATGATATCTTATATTATACCACGAAAAACGGAAACACGTTGTATTTAATATCGTTAAATTTATTAATGCATATAGTCCTGGGTTTGCATGTCTCTTGTGCCCATATCGGCAGGAATAAGTTACTACAATTAGTCTACAAACATTTTTGGCACCCACGTGCCAATCAGGTGATATCAGATGTCGTACGTTGCTGTCCTGTCTGTCAGGTACAGAAGACTTTTTCTTCCAATGTCACTCCCCCCATGTTGAAAATCTTGGCCGAATCTCCATTCGATTTGTGTGCCATGGACTTATTACAGTTCCCAAAAACGACCAAAGGGCACAAGTATTGTTTGGTCCTGATCGATCATTTCTCTAAGTGGGTTGCGGTTGTGCCAATTAAGGATAAGTCCAGTATGACCGTTTCATACAAGTTTGAACATCAAATCCTCCCGTTTTTACCAAAGGTCCCCAATCGCATCCTCACAGATAATGGCACCGAATTTACGTCCCAGGTTTTTCAACAAGTGATGCAGAGACACAACGTTAAACATATACGCATTTCTCCTTTACATCCTGCCAGTAACGGTGTGAGCGAACGCTTTAACCGTAGTTTGACTCAAATATTAAAATGTCTGGTTTTTGAACGGCCCACGAAGTGGGATGAAGAATTGGCTGCTTCTATTTTAATCTATAATAACACCTATCATAGTGCTTTGGGATTGTCCCCATCTGATTTTTTACTTCAGAAGCCCCATTCAGCTGTTCATACCTTCCCGCAATATTGGAAGGAAGGCAGCATTACTTTCAAACCCTTCAGAAAGGGACAAAAAGTAGCTAAAAAAATAATTAGGACCGGTCCCAGTACCGCCTTAAAATTTCAACGTAGGTGGGAAGGTCCTTTCGTAGTGATAGATGTGAATCCAAATCGAGTGACTTACGTGATACAACGATGCGGTCAACCAACATCAAGATTCCATAAAGTCCATTTTTCACATCTGCGTGGATGGATTGATATCCCGGACTATTTAGGGAAATATCTCGCAAAGAATAAGGAGATACGCGATGTCTTCTTTTCCGAAGATGATGAGCCTTTGGTGGCTGATGTTGCCCCCAATGAAGAACCAAAGGACAAAATACATGAAGGAGATGATACTATGGAGTACTCATTTGACTCACTCTTCTCTGGAGATCAGGAAAGTGATAATAGTAAAGGACTACTTGCAGATTTTGAGGGATTTTTGCAATTTAATCCTATATCAGTTGACGAATTTGCTGGTTTACCTTCTTTGGAGAAAAACTATGGCGACATTATCAGAAAGCAAAATAATATAGAAGATAGAGAAAAAAATGAGAGAGATAATGTTCAAAATACTCTCTGTGCACAAATGACAACATCGAGAGTTAGGTTTTCAATTCCACCGGGAATGACAACAGGATCGTCTGGCGCTTCGGGGAATTCACTTTTGTCAAACATTTCGGAACGTATGATGACCAATGGAGTGAAACCTTTTTCTAACGAAAGGATAACAGAAACCAACGGTTTCTTGGAAGATCCTGAGGAGGAGAATAGCCCTACCCCTTCATTGGATTTCTACGACATGTATCCTCACGGATGTCCCAAAACATCCCAATATCCGTCAATCCTGAGTGGTTCTCCGATGGAAGGAGGTAATAACCATGAAAACTCTGAAATGGGAGAAAATTATGAGGAGTGGATGACTTTAAGTCGTGAGGATGCCACCTCAAATCTATCGTTTTTTAAACCCCGTCCCTCACCGGGAAGGTCTTCCTTGTTGAAAGAGCCCTGTTTTCCCGAAAACTCTGGGGACTCTAATCTAAATGATTTTAAGGGATTTAGCCCCATAGAAAAAAGGAAGATTCCTCCAAACCGGACATCATCCCCAGTATCATATTGGAGGACACCAAATTCTTTGGAGATGGACAAAAGTGTGAGAGGGAATGAAAGTGCGATTACGGTGGCGGAATGTACCCCTGATGAACGGGGAAAGATTGATTTACGACCTTTTACAAGAAGTAGGGGAATGGTGAAGAATCTCCCTTATGTTATGTCTACACCAATCGAGTATACCCGAAAATAAAAAATTAAAGTTCATAGTATGAAGAACAAATGGTTTTGTTCAATAAAATTCTAATATTCTTGAACACAATACATCAATATATACAAACGATATTAATGTTTGGTGTTCTATTTTTTTTAAATGACTAAATTTATACACAAAATACAAAAACTGATTTGAATTACTTACCTTTCACATAATTCTAACAAGTTGATATGGGAAAGACTGTACTTACTTATCCTCAGGAATATCAATCTGAAATCAAAAAATAAAAGCATTTTAATTGATTATCAATAAAATAAATAAAAACGACAGAACTAAAACAATAAAAAAGTAAATGAAAAGTAAACACATAGAAAATTTAAGAATAGAAAATGTTATAAAAAAAAAAAAAATACAAAATGACAGAAGAAAGGTATCTTTCTGAAAAACCGCTGAAGTAATTTGTATGATGGAATGGTCACTTAAAATGTATATCATGCATCAATTTAACTAATGATTTACTTATGTTGGTTTACTAATTTACTAATGAAAATTTACTAATGTTTAATAGTGTTAGGTTTATTTATATAAATTATGTATTAATTCTGTTATTTTTTTTCCTGCAGCAGCTAAACCACAATACAATATCTGTACATGCACATGCCTCTATTCAGGACTTTGGTTAACTAACTTTTAGGCATGACTTGACTTTGTAGTGTAGTAGTTGGAGCTGCAGTAGCTCTCTTTCTTGGAATGAAAAAATGAATGTTATGATGGGCAGAGTGCTCAAAGCATACAACTTTATTATATTGGATATATTCCAATTAATTACATTTAATCACATTGTTGTGACAATATAATGATAAGTAAATGTTTTACTTTTGTTCTACATGGTACATGTTACAAGAATACCTACTATATGTATACCTATACTATAAAGCAATATATTGATGATAATTTACATAGCCACCCCAAAATTAATATGCTCCTTCGGATAGGTGTGCGAGGGGGCTTGAGTCTGGTGGGGGAGGGTGTGAAGGAGAGTTTCTCCTTCTGTGTTTTTTTTCTTTTAGGTAAATTGGTAAGTTGAAAGTGAAGCGTAAGTGCTGAAATCTTACATTTATTTAATCTGATGCTACTAAAGATTTTATATGTTTCAGAGAAATATGATTATGAATTTTTGAATATTAATATGATAGGTATATGTTTATGAATTTTGTTTGTTTAATTATGATATTTGTGATGAGACTAATGAGAAGGAGTTTAAGATATTTATCAACGTCAGTATAAATCCTTTTACGGAATCTGAAGTTTTGTGAGAAAACAATAGCAGCGGAATCGCTCAGGTAATTGTCTTATCCAATCTATATCCAAGTTAAAACTAAAGTACTTTATAAATTTAAAATAATACAATAAAAATACCTTTTAATGAAATTAAAGCATCATTTAAAATAAATAAAATATAAGAATAAAAATACAAATGAATAAAAATGAATAATGTTCTCTAATAATATTCTGAAAGTATAAAGGGAGAAAATAAAAGTAATTAAATGTATATTCACAGTTGTCTTCTGTCAATCAATCAATAAGAATTATCAAAATCATAATTCAAGATATTAAGGAAAACTTAAGAAGACCCCATCCAATTTAGATATAACCGGCTGGGGTGAGTAAAATATATTATGTCAATTTGATCTGAAAAAGAAATAAAATTAAAGTTCAATACTACTCTCTTATGTAGGTCTTATCCTTAGGTTTAAAATAACTCGCTGAAAATTCATCCAATGTCCTTAACGAAGTTTGATCTGAAACAAAACAAATATAAGATAAGTAACCAGTCAAATAATCAATAAATAGTAGCAAGAAAAAACGTACATATATCCAGATAAAGAACTTACTGTTAAATTAACTTTAAAGAAAACGTTTACTGTATATAAGATATACTAATTTACTAATTTACTAACTAATAATAAATATCGACTGTGATTTTTTATATCTTGGCTGTGATATTCTGGTCACTTGGTAGTGCCTAAATAAATACCTATTTTTGTAAAACCAATTATTAAACTTAAACTGAATAAGATTTTTCCGATAATAATATAGAAAATACTAATGCGAATGTGTGCCTTAAATTTATGTATATAAGTATTTTTGTTATTCACACTGTTGTGCCTATTCTGTTGGACTACTAAATCTTTTGTTGTCTCGTCACTTAGTAGTGACCAAGTAGTTTTCTGTTGTCTGCCTGCTAAGTACAGATCTTTTGTTGTTTCGTCACTTAATAGTGACCCAGTAATTTTTTCTGTTATTTACCTCATAAGTAAATATCTTTTGATATCTTGTCACCTAGTAGTGTCTTCATAACTATTCTTTGTATATAAAGTTTTCTAATTAAATAATACTTTACAAATTTCTTTTCTTCTCCTTTTTATATACATTTTTTACATTTCTACGTATGTGATGAAAGTGATTAATATATAGAACCAAACCGCTTCGAACCCAATCACAACCTGTAAGCATTCTCAGTGGATAGGCCTTTTCGGGTCCTCACAGACAATTGCGACTTGGATTAGAAAAAGTATTCTGATGCTACTTGCTTCTTATGTTGGAACTGCTGTGAACAACATTTCCAAGAGTGATAGCTATCCGAGGTAAATTATTACAATATTCGTACATTTTAGGTTCTAATACAAATTTTATTTCAGTACTTATTATTTTTCGTCTTGGTTTTCATCTAGAGTAAAGAAAGGAGGGTAACTCTACAAACTGGGTTTCTTTAAAGACTTTCTTCGTCAGATTCTTCTTCCCAGTCTGTTACCCTCCGTTACATATATATATCAGAGGTGGGCACTTCCGCTCTTTAGTCCGCTAGTCCGCTCCGTGCGGACTACCAGAATAGGTGCGGACTAGCAGAGGTGCGGAGTCATTATAGTAGGGCAGTTATACGGCCACTGAACTGCTCCACCTAGGTATAAACTTCTGTTGAGGATTTTTTAATGGTGACACTCCTCATGTATAAATATAGTGGCTTTTATACTAACTGTTACAGTGCGTTGTGTCAAACTATCCTCTTGTTAATTGTCCTTGTTTTAATCTATTAAAATATCCCTCGTATTATTTACTAGTGTTTTCTTTGTTTTTAACTCTTTATTATCTAAATTAAATCAATATATTTATTTAGTGTTCATATCCTCAGTATCTAGTACAGTAGTGTTATTTTTAGTCAATTTCAGGTATCAATATTACTCCAACTAGATCGTTGACGTCTCTCCAATCTTTTACACGCTTTACTATAATGTTCTTGTCATTTATACTAAGCTTAAAATTTACAGCAAATATCCCAAAACTATATCAATCTGATGACCTAGTATGATTCCAAACTCTCATATTCAATTAAAATATTGCGAAATAGAAAACAGTGTATACAACTAAATGGGAATAAATCATCATGGGAAATAGTGAAGAGTGGTGTCCCACAGGGTTCAGTGCTGGGGCCACTATTGTTCCTCATATATATATATAAATGATTTAGACCAGGGACTTAAATGCAAGGTTTCTAAGTTTGCAGATGATACTAAAGTGGCCACCTCAGTTAGGAATAGTGAAGGATGCATAAAGATTCAAAATGATCTTGATAAACTTCTTGGGTGGGCAGATAAGTGGCAAATGAATTTTAATAGTAAAAAAGTGTAAGGTTCTTCACCTAGGTTACTCAAATAAAAGTTTTAACTACAATATGAATGGGGATTGGCTTGAGTCTGTGGACCAAGAAAAAGATTTAGGTGTGATTATAAGCAGTAATTTGAAAGTAGCTAATCAGTGTGTGGAAGCTAGAAATAAAGCTAATAAGATGCTGGGCATAATAAATCGCAATGTTGTTTACAAGAGCAAGGAAGTAATAAGTAAACTGTATAATAGCTATGTTAGGCCAGTATTAGAGTATTGTGCACAAGTTTGGGCCCTTATTTAAAGAAAGACTTAGATATGCTAGAGAGTGCAACGTAGAGCAACAAGGATGATTTCTGGGTTTGAGGGTAAGAGCTATGAGGAGAGGCTGAAGGAGTTAGGAATGTTTTCTGTAGAAAGGCGATTCTCAGAGGGGACATGAACAAGTCTACAAAATATTTGCATCTGTTGATTAGGACATTTTTTTTTAGGACATTAGGAATATAGAGACAGTAAAAAGCCACATGGGCCTATCGAGACTGCCCCAGTCAACCCACTACCCAAACATGCTCATGCAAATCCACAAAGCACCCTAGGGCTTGTCAATTTGTTGTAACTACAAATCCACCAATTTGGCTTAGTCAAAACTAATGATATATAAATATGATACCCAAACCATCCACGTGCATTAATAACTAAGTTATGGTCACACATGCCATCTAACAAATAACTGCTATAACTAAAAACCTGCCAATTTGGCTTCGTCAATATATTATATGATACCCAACCCATCCTTAGCGAATCTGCCGTTTCTTAAATGTTGCCAGAAAATCAGGTCACACTCAACAACCTCCTCTGGCAGACTATTCCAAATTTAACAACCTATTACTGATGCATGCTTTCTTATATCAAGATGGCATGCTTTCTTTTTAATTTTCTTATTATGCCCCTGGTCACCTGTCCATGTTCTACTATGAAAAATTTATTGGTCTCTATGTTATCAATAGATGTAAAATTTTGTAGACTTGTATCATGTCCCCTCTGAGAAATCCCCTTTCTACAGAAAACATTCCTAACTCCTTCAGCCTCTCCTCATAGCTCTTACCCTCAAACCCAGAAATCATCCTTGTTGCTCTATGTTGCACTCTCTCTAGCATATCTAAGTCTTTCTTTAAATAGGGGCCCAAACTTGTGCACAATACTCTAATACTGGCCTAACATAACTATTATGCAGTTTACTTATAACTTCCTTGCTCTTGTAAAGGACTACGATTTATTATACTTAGCATCTTATTCGCTTTATTTCTAACTTCTAATCATTGTTGACATACTTTAAAATTACTGCTTATAATCACACCTAAATCTTTCTTGGTCCACAGACTCAAGCCAATCCCCATTCATATCGTAGTTAAAACTTTTATTTGAGTAACCTAGGTGAAGAACCTTACACTTTTTACTATTAAAATTCATTTGCCACTTATCTGCCCACCCAAGAAGTTTAAGATCATTTTGAATCTTTATACATCCATCACTATTCCTAACTGAGGTGGCCACTTTAGAGTCATCTGAACTTAGAAACCTTGCATTCAAGTCCCTGGTCTAAATCATTTATATATATATACACTGAGGAACAATAGTGGCCTCCAGCACTGAAGACCTGTGTTCCTCTTCCTGTTCCCATGATGATTTATTCGCATTTAGTTGTACACACTGTTTTCTATTCCCAACCACTCTTTTAATCCAACCATGTACCACTCCACCTATACCACATTACAATAACTTTTCATCAGCCTTATGTGGGGGGAACCTTGTCAAGCTTTGCTGGGTCTAAATATATAATATCAACTTGATCTCCTCGGTCAATGCGGTCAGTAATATATTCCACAAATTCTAAAGGTTTGTCTGGCATGACCTACCCTTTCTAAAACCATGCTGGGAGTCTTACAATATCTTGTTATCTTCCAAATATTTCTCTATATGACCTTTCAGTAACTTTTCCAAAACCTTTACAACCAAAGATGTTAAGCTAACTGCCTATAATTTCCCAAATCTACCTTACTACCTTTCTTATAAATAGGCACAACATGCTGTTTCCAGTCATCTGGTACCTCACCAAATGTTATAAATCGCTTAAAAACCAAATACAGTGCCTTTGCAATGCTTAAACTACCCTCTTTCAGAATTCTACCATGCATACCATCAGGGCCTGCAGCTTTGCTTGGATCAATTGGTCTAATAAGCGTTTAATATCTTTTACATCAATTCAAATTCTGTAAGTCTATTTGTTACATGCATACAAGAACTATTAGTCTCCTGAACTATTATCTAATCTTTCCTCTGTAAACACTGAAGCAAAATAAGCATTGAAAAGTGTTGACCAACTCCTTATCTGAACTCACTAAATTTCATCAATTTTAATTGACCAATTGTCCTATCCTTACTTTTAAATTTATAAAGCTAAAAAAATTTCTTCAGGTTCTTATTACTATTCCTTTACTAAATTAATTTCTGCCTCTCTCTTTGCCTTTCTTATTGACTGGTTAGGTCATTTCTATTTTCCTATAATTTTCTAAATCATCTTCCCTAATACTACCCTTGAATATTTTAGAACATCTACGCTTTTCATTAATTTTTTCTCTTCTCTATTTCACCAAACAGGTTTTCTCTTCGCCACCCCATTATGGGTTTATCTTTAAAACATACTGACTGAATATTCATATTAAAATTTGTTAAAAATGTTCCCACATGATAAAACAGTTTGGTCTTTAAACTCTTTATCACAGTTATACTAAACATGTCTCGAAATTTGGTAAAATCGCCATTTCGGAAATATGATCTTTTCCTTAACTTGCAATTTGGCTAGATATCACATTCATATTAATCTAATTATATTATGGTCACTAAGTCCTAAATTCTCCTCAACTCTAACTTCATCCACCATACTTTCATCATTAGTTAATATTAAGTCTAATAGTGCATCGTATCTTGTGGGTTCTTGGACCATCTGAGTTAAAAAGTTATCTAGTATACAATTTATGAATGCAGAACTACTATGGTCCATATTAGACAAGGAATCCCAATAAATGCCAGGAAAATTAAAATCACCCATTATGACTATACCTTTTTCTTTACTGTGGCATGCTGTCTCAATTTCTTTCACAATTTCCGTGTCTAATTCTTGACTCTGGCCAGGAGGTCTATAAAATGCCCCTATTCTATATGATTTATTGTATATAAGGATATCTACCGACACTGATTCAATATCATGATTAATTTTAAAGTCAGTCATTAGTACAGATTGAATATTGCTTTTAACATAAAGCGCCACACCACCACCCTTCTTTCCTCTACGCTGGTATAAATAAATAAAGTGAATATCCCTCTATTTCATATTCCTGAAAGGAGTCTCCATATAATTCTTCATTAACCCATGCCTCAGTTATGCAAATAATGTCTACATTCTCATTTATGGTATAACTAATCAGCTCATCTTTTTTTTATTTCTAAGGCTATGAGCATTTGTGTAAAAGCATTTGATATTCGAAATGCTGTTATTTTTATTGCTATCATCATTATTTAAACCTGTAACAACACTAGTTTTATTTATCTCCCCACTATTACAGTTACCATTGCTATTATTCACATCCAGATTTAGCCCACCACCCCAACTACCTAGTTTTTGCTAAACAAGTCTCAAACTAGTACTGAAAAGCTCAACACCTTTGCTCGAGTGAACTCCATCTGCTGCAAAAGATCTTTATCCAGAAATTCTCCACAAATCAAAAACCTAATATTTTCTGAAAAACATAATTTCTTAACCCTTTCATTTACACCCTACTCCCCCATTCCTGACCTGTACCTAACCTAGGTAAAATCCCCAGAAAGAAATAATGCACCTTCTTCCACTAGCTTTTTTTCATCTTCTGAATCAATCTCCTATATAATCTGCTATTAATTCTTCTGACCTTCTATGCCTATATCATTTGTACCCACATGCACAATCACCTCTGAATCAACATTTGTAGAATCCAATCTCTCTATCTATCCTATCCAATATCTCACTCTGGCACCTGGATAACATACTCTCAATCGTTTCTTTTATTCTTAGTTTTAAAAAGTCCTATCTAGGTATCGTATCATAGAGTCTCAAATTAGTAATTTATCAGTCTTCCCTTCAGAGAAAACTCAACATTACCATTGGCACTCTCTGTTCCTCTCTCCCCATCTGGAAGACAGTCAAACCTGTTACTGCAGGTCAAAGGCTGACTGACTTTCGAGATCCTCATCTTTTAAATTATTATTTCTAGTTTCTACAACTCTATATTCATCTGCAGACCTATTATACCCTACTTTATTATCTTTTTCCCTCTCATCTTCCTGCCTAGGTGAATCACTATTCCTGTCTACCCCTATATCCAGCTCCCTCCCCTCGGCATCCCTACTAACTTTTTCCTAACACTTCCCTCCTTTCTCAACTCAAATACTTCTTCTTTCAATCCATTCATATTTTCCCTCAGTCTTGCAATCTCCTTCATAACACATTCTCTGCATTCAAATCACAAGCAGGGCATCTATTCACATATTCACCTCTTACAGTCCCACAGATATCACACAGAGCATACATACTTTAAAATATTATTAGCTTACTAACCTGTACCTATTATTTTACCAACTACAGTTTAAATATCACTAAAGCCTAAAAAGAAATAAACTACTCTCTTTAAAATAGGTTAAAAATTTAAACAATTTATTTAGCTTAGCCTAGGCCAGGGATATATAAAAGTTATAAGGTAGGCTTAACTGTAGTCTGTGACTGGAAAACCTAATTTAATTTAAATTATCACTAAATTAAAGTAACAATTAATAAAGACTGTATTTAAATACAGAAAGTCTATTTAAGAATCCAAATAAACCCAGACACAGAAAACAGTAAAACTCTTACCTATGTTAGCCTAGGGTTAGGCTATCAAATTTAAATTATCACAAAATTAATATAACAATTGTTAATGACTGTAGTTATATACACAGCAGTAGTGTAATTAGAAACACAACACTAATTTGTTTACTAAATTCACTTTCAAATACACAAATTATATTAATAAAATTGGAGAGCAAAAATTAACTCTCCTCATAGCACTTACCCTCAACTAACTTAACTAACTAACTTAACTGATAGTGCAGAGATCAATAAATTTTTCATAGTAGAACATGGACAGGTGACCAGGGGGCATAATAAGAAAATTAAGAAGAAAGCATGCCATCTTGATATAAGAAAGCATGCATTCAGTAATAGGGTTGTTAAATTTTGGAATAGTCTGCCAGAGGAGGTTGTTGAGTGTGACTCGATTGAAACATTTAAGAAAGGGTTAGATTCGTTTATGGATGGGTTGGGAATCATATAATATATTGATGAAGCCAAATTGGCGGGTTTTTAGTTGTGATATAGTTATAGTTAGATGGCATGTGTGACCATAACTTAGTTATTAATGCATGTGGATGGTTTGGGTATCATATTTATATATCATTAGTTTTGACTAAGCCAAATTGGTGGATTTGTAGTTACAACAAATTGACAAGCCCTAGGGTGCTTTGTGGATTTGCATGAGCATGTTTGGGTAGTGGGTTGACTGGGACAGTCTCGATAGGCCCATGTGGCTTTTTACTGTCTCTATATTCTTAATGTCTTAATGTCTTAAAAGTCAAGTCCAATCACAAATTAGCTTTAATTAAAATAAACTAAAATTTAATAAAAGTAATTCAAATCTCAGTTGGTTGTATGTGTAACAAACCAGATAATTCAACTTTACAGTTAAATGCTTGGGTGTAAAAATCAACTGTAAAGCTTAGGATCTTAGACTTTTAGGAACAGAAAGATCAGTTATGTGATCAGTTTTGTGTAATAGGTTCACTTTTAAATGATTCTCAAGGCACCAGTGTTTCCAGATAAACCAGTTAAAGAGAATGATCATGGTTATGAAGCTATCATTTTGATAATGGAAACAGTACTCAGATCTTAAAATGATAAATTTTAATATAGGATTTGATATATAGAAAAGTTGAAAGAATAGAAGTATTAACAATAGGACATGAGTCAGAAGTTCAGACTACATTTAAATAAATCGGGTTGGGATCATTGGAGGGTTTAAGAAAAGAAACTATCGTTTGGAAACTTTTAAATTTGGATTCTAAAAACAATAAATCGGAAGAAGTTATTCATCAGTTCTCAGTAATCCAAGTTCAGATAGTCACTGACAAATCTAGAATCTTAGCTAAATATATTTCAAAAAATAAATCCATATCTACAAAACTGCATTAGTAAACCAAATAAATTCAAGAATAAATCCATGAGTATAATGTTAAAAATAGACTGGGGTAAATCTCTGTTTGGAGTCTATGTTATTAATATTCAAAGTCAGAAGATCCTTACCAGATGATATCTGATTAAGAAGTTAAATCCCAAAACCATTCCATATCAAATGATCTGGGGCTTTGATGCTGAGATCAAATATCCAAATTTGAGTCAGTTAATTCAAATCATACAAATCCAGTCTTGGGCTTGGGTGGGTTCAGATGATTCCCAACTCAAAAACGATAAATGGATCCCCAGCTGGAAATCCCAGATTCAGTCTTTATGGAGTGACTTCAGGGTTTGGTTTATTCCTCTTATAAATAGCATTCAATCAGATGTAAAATCCGATATAGAACATTAAGTGTTTCTTGTTGAATATTTTGTGCTACTTCTTTCCACTACAGTATCAGGTTGATATTTGATTTGTCACTTGGGCGGATTACAGTAAATCATAGTAGCCTCAATAATTAATAGTTCAAACACTTGTTTTAAGACAAACTTTCAACAGCTAGGCAAGGGTTATAGACTAAATCAGTAAAACTTGCTTGTTTTGTTTTCTCTTATTATTTTTGTTTGATTAAAGATACTCTTATGGTTGGTTTTAGTCATTAAGCAGTGATAGGATTCTAAACTTATCTGATCAAACCAGACTTTGGGTGAACTAGTGAATAAGTACTCAGGGTTTTAAGTATTCTTATTAGTTTTAAATTCAGTTCGTAACTTAAATATCAGTGATCAAGTATTCCCCAGTCTAATGAAAAGCTGCTGAACACTAATTTAAATAATATTTATGCCCTTACTCTGGTTCATGTTGATAACTTTTTCAAGAAAAATTAGTGACACAGTGGTAACAGCTGGATATATGCTTTAGTCATCAAACATTCTGGAGCTTCAAAGTCTATTAGGAACTCTAATTCATTTATTTTGAAACATTAGTTAAACTATATAATTATAACTGTTATTAATGTTATATTCTATTGCTTTAATTCATCAAGGTTGTCTCATAAACTTTAAGCTGTTTCTATGAACACATTTATGAAAAGATTCTAGCTATTATTAGAGAAATTTATCAACTTCTTGGATTATTTTTAAAAATAAAGAGTATATAATCAAATAAATCAGTTTCAATAATTTATGGGAAATAAGCATTTTAACTAATGTATCTTCTTATGAGTTTTTAATTCCTTTATTATAAATCCAAGTAGCTATTTATAAAAATTTATATTATCATGGATAAACCAAATATGATAATTTTAGTATTTGTTTATCTTAAGTTTTACTAGACCAGATGGGTTCTTTATTTAGTAATCTAATGTGATTGATCTAGTTAATAATGTTAATTCTTTAGTATATATATGACAAATAATTTTAAATATTAGGAATATGTTCAGATTTTTAATTGGCTTATGGAGTTTATGGCGTCCTTGTACGGGCTGGACAAGCAGGTGCAGTCTCGAGCTGCCTGCAGTTGGTTTTGGCGTCACTGCCATCACTGACAGCAGAGTACATAATTCCCTTTGACTTTGGCCACTAGAATGGTTTCTTTAAAATATTATTCTAGTATTGTATTCCCATTAATAACTCTTTCTTGCTTACTATTATTTTAACTATTCACTGCACTTTGAATAACCACACTTTAATCCATATATATCTCCATTTCATGTTCATATATTTATATATATATAACATATATATCTTTCTATTTTTTTTTATACTATATATATATATATATATATATATACTTTTTATCAGTTTTCATTATTCTAAGATCTTTTATAATATATATATATTTTATATATATTTATTATATATATATATTATATATATATATATATATAATAATATATAATATATAATAATATAATAATATTTTTCTATATATATATATTTTCTATATATATATATATATATATATTTATATATCATTATATAATAATATCTCATTATATCTATTTGGTTTATGTTTTACTATTATTTAATGTGTTTATAATCACTTGTTTTTAAAACTCTGTTTATTTTATAGTTGTCTCATATTTGATACAAACTTTGCTTTAACTTTAGAATAATCATATGTTTTGACCTCTAAATTTTACTTTGTTTTATATACTATCTTTTAATATATTTACTTTGGGTTTACATTATTTGTTAATATCTTAAAGATTTAGAAACTTTACCACTATATCATATTTCACAGACACTTGCTTTAGGGTTTATCAACTTACATGCTATTTAAAGGTCAGGGATCACTAGGTGCATTTCTAAATCTTTAACACAGGAACTTATCCTATCTTATATCATCAGTAAATTCACACTTTGATATGTTATTTATAACTATCATTCTCTCAGTTACATTTCATGATACATGTTTTTCACCTGTATTTTGAGTAGCTCTAATTTCTCCATGCAGTTACTTCTCAGTTAAAAAGGATACCTTTTTAGTATCCCTCCAGTTTCCATCCAAGTTTATAGGGTGTAGGGTTTCCTTGGTGGGTTCTGGTTGTTTTAGAACCAGTCAGAAGGAGGATGCTCAGTAGTTCTTTACATGTTAACTTCCCTTTACCAAAACAACTTCTTACCCATCAGATTTAGCTTATGGACTGGTTTCCAAATGTATTTAATAAACTTATATACCATGGTTTTGTCTGATGG
>JABUQX010082709.1:12500-24624 GCA_015478945.1 Trachelipus rathkii | reverse complement strand
GCTCTGGCTTCGACTCCGCTCCGTATCCAGCTCCGGCTCCGGATCGACTAAAGGATTCTGCACTTTTGAAAATTGTTTAGTACGTTTTCCTGTTTATAAATTTTCAAAGAAATATTTCTTGAAAAAGTCAATCCGGCTTCTCTGCTCCGGCTCCGGCTCCGGCTCCGGCTCCGGCTCCGGCCTTTGGCTCCGGCTCCGGCCTCCGGCTCCGGCTCGCTTCGGTCCCCAAGTCAATTTTTTGCACTTTGAAAAATTGTCACCACTGACTTTGCTTCAGTTTTTTCTCCTATGGTTAATCTTCCTGACGAAAAAATTTCAGACTCGGCCTACGACTTCCGACTTCACTCAACTACCGAATCCGGGATCCGGATATGATTCCAGTACTATTTGAAAATTGTTTCAGCACGTTCTCTTGACAATATATTTTTCACCTAAAAAATATTCACCTGAAAAATTATACCCAAGATCCGGCTCCGGTCCGGTCCGACTTCGCTCCGGATCCGACTAAGTTTCAGACTATTTGTAAATTATTCAGCACGTCTTCAGGCAATAAATTTTCACCTGAAAAAATATTTCATTTGAAAAAATTTCATCGGTTGGAGACTCCGGCCCAGACTCCGGCTTCGGCTCCGCGATCCTAACTAAATTTCTGTTACTATTTTGTAAATTTTCAGCACGTTTTGTGACATTAAATTTTTCACCGTAAAATATATTTCTTGATTGAAAAAATTCATACCAAGGAACCGGCTTCCGCTTTGGTTCTGGTTCCAGCTCTGGCTCCGACTTCAACTTTGGCTCCGGATCCGACTAAGGTTTCTGTGCTTTTTGAAAATTGTTCAGAAAGTCTTTTGACAATAAATTTTTCACCTAAATAAATATTTCTTAAAAAAATTCAATCCCATTATCAGACACGGCTCCGGCTCCTGCTCCGACCTCGGCTTCAGCTCCGGATACAACTAAATATTCTACACTATTTGAAAATTGTTCAGCACTTCTTCTAACAATAAATTTTTCGCCTAAAAAAATATTTGCTCCGGCTCCGGCTCCGGCTCTGACTTCGGCTTCGGCATCGGATCCGACTAAAGTTTATGCACTATTTGATAATTAATTCCTCAGCACGTCTTCTTGCAAAAAATATTTTACCCTAAATATTATTTTAAAAAAAAAATTGATACTCCGGCTCCTCTCCGACTCCGAATATAGATACGGATCCGACTAAGGATTCAGCACTATTTGAAAATTTTTCAGCATGTCTTCTGGCAATAAATTTTTCACCCAAAAAATATTTCCAGAAAAAAATTCATACCCAGGATACGAATCCGGCTCCGGGTCTAACTTCGGCTGCGGATCCGACTAAGGTTTCTGCACTATTTGATAATTGTTCAGCATGTCTTCTTGCAATACATTTTTCACCCAAAATATTATTTTTCAAGAAAAAACTTCCTACTCCGGCTCCGGCTCCGGCTCCGGCTCCGGCTCTGGCTCCGGCTCTGGCTCCGGCTCCGGCTCCGAATCCGAATCCGACTTCGGATCCGGATCCGGATCCGACTAAGGATTCTGCACTATTTGAAAATTGTTCAGCACGTCTTCTGACAATAAATTTTCACCTAAAAAAAATAATTTATGAAAAAAATTCATACCCAGGATCCGGATCCGGCTCTGACTTTGGCTTCGGCTTTGGATTTGGATCCAATTAAGGTTTCTGCAATATTTGATAATTGTTCAGAACGTTTTCTGGCAATAAATTTTTCACCTAAAAAAATATTTTTCGAAAAAAATCATATAAGAGTTCCGGCTCCGCTCCGGCTCCGGCTCCGGCTCCGGCTCCGGCTCCGGCTCTGGCTCTGGCTTCGGCTCCGATCCGACTCCGGATAAGACTAAGGATTCTGCACTATTTGAAAATTGTTCAGCGAGTGTTCTGGCAAAAAAAAATTCACGTAAAAAAATATTTCCCGAAAAAAATTCATACCCATAATCCGGCTCCAGCTCCGGCTCCGGCTCCGGCTCCGGTTCCGGTTCCGGCTCCAGGCTCCGCTCCGGCTCCGGCTCGGCTCTGATTCTTCGGTTCCGGATCCGACTAAGGGTTTCTGCACTATTTGAAATAATTGTTCAGCACGTCTTCTGCAATAAAATTTTCACCACAATAATTATTTTTCGAAAATATTCATACTCTGGCTCCGGCTCTGGCTCCTGCTCCGGATCCGCTCCGACTCCAGATCCGACTAAGAATTCTACACTATTTAAAATTTTTTCAGCACGTCTTCCGAGTATAAATATTCACCTAAAAAAATATTTTCTGAAAAAAATCATACCCAGGATCAGGCTCCGGCTCCGGCTCCGGCTCCGGCTCCGGATCTAGCTCCGGCTCCAGATACGGCTTTGACTTCAACTCCGAATCAGACTAAGGTTTCTGCACTATTTGATAACTGTTCAGCACATCTTCTGGCAATATATTTTTCACCCTAAAAATTATTTTTCGAAAAAATTTCATACTTCGTCTCCAGCTCCGACTCTGGCTCCGACTCCAGCTCCGACTCCGGCTCCACTCTGAATAAGGATCCGCTTCGACTCCGGATCCGGATCCGACAAAGGATTCTGCACTATTTGAAAATTTTTCAGCACGGCTTTGGACAATAAATTTTCACCTAAAACTATATTTTCTAAAAAAAAAATTCATACCCAGGATCTGGCTCCAGCTTTTCAAAAAAAAATTCATACTCTGGCTCCGACTCCGACACCGGCTTCGACTTCGACTCCACTCTGACTCCGGATCCAGCTCCGGATCAGACTAAGGATTCTGCACAATTTGAAAATTGTTCAGCACGTCTTTAAGCAAAATATTTTTCATAAAAAAAATATTTTTCGAAAAAATTTCAAACTACAGCTCCAACTCCGACTCCGAATCCGACTCCGAATCCGGCTCTGGCTCCAGCTCCGGCTCCGGCTCCGGCTCCGGCTCCGGCTCCGGCTCCAGCTCCGGATCCGGCTCCGGCTCCGGCTCCAGCTCCGGATCCCTCCGGCTCCGGCTCCGTTCCGACTCCGGATCCGACCAAGGATTCTGCACTATATGAAAATTTGTCAGCACGTCTTCTGACAATAAATTTTTTAACTAAAAAAATATTTCCCGAAAAAAATTCATACCCAGGATCCGGCTCCAGCTCCGGCTCCGGCTCCGGTTCCGTCTCTGACTTTGGCTTCGGCTTCGGCTCCGGATCGGAGACTAAGTTTCTGCCACTATTTATTTCATTTCAGGCTTATCATTCTTCCAATAAATTTTTCACCCCAAAAATTATTTAACGAAAAAATTTCATACTATGGCTCCGGCTCTGACTCCGGCTCCACTCCAACTCCGGCTCCTCTTCTACTCCGGATCCGGATCCGACTAAGGATTCGTCACTATTTGAAAATTGTTCAGCACGCCTTCTGACAATAAATTTTCACCTAAAAATATATTTTCTTAAAAAATTCATACCCATGATCCGGCTCCGGCTCCGGCTCCGGCTCTGACTCCGCTTACCAGGGCTAAGGTTTCTGGCACTATTTGATAATTTTTCAGCACCTCTTCTGACAAAAAAAACTTTCCCTAAAAAAATATTTTTCCAAAAAATTTCATACTTCTGCTCCGGCTCCGACACCGGCTCCGAACACCGGCTCCCGACTTCGACTTTGCTCATACTCCGGCTCCGGCTCCGGATCTAATTAAGGATTCTGAACTTTTTGAAAATTGTTCAGTGCGTTTTCTGGCAATAAATTTTTCATTCAAAAAATTATTTCACGAAAAAATATTTATACCCTGGCTCCGGCTCCGGCTCTGGTCCGGCTCCGGTCCGGCTCCGGCTCCGGCTCCGGCTCTGACTGTGGCTCCGGCTCCGGCTCCGGCTCTGACTGTGGCTCCGGCTCTTACTGTGGCTCCGGCTTTGACTCCATTTATTTGACCGAGTAAAATTCGAAGAATGAGTTGAAGGTTGTGAAGATTAAAAAAATAGATTTTTCTATAATTATAAATAAGACATTTTTTTCAGCCTGAACCTGGAATTGTAATTTTGAGTGGAATTGAAATTTTTTAGTTCGACACCTCCCCAAATAAATTTCTGTATCTAAAAAACCATTTAGAATTTTAAAAAAATAATTAAACCATGATGTTCAGGAGGAATTTTTCTAATAATCTAGATAATAAAAAAATGTGAAAATTTGAGTTTGGTTTCAAAAAGTAGGGTGTCTTAGGATAAAGTCTCTCCTTAACCATAAAAATGAAAATATATTAAAATATATAAATGTTTTCCAACGACGTTTAGAAGACGGAAAGCTAATGCATGAGGTTATAAAAATAACAGTAATGCGATAAGTAAGTTAGTGTAAGGTTTGGCTAGATAATGTAATAAGTAAAGTGTCTCTATAATTAATGTACGTGTGTGTGCTTGTGTGTGTGAACTGAAAATACTGCGGACTTTTTACATCTGCCTCTTTACCTGATGTTTATTCGCTGTCCGTAGCTTATGATTGAACATAATGTTTTATTCGTCACATTGTACTGCAATGACGTCTTTCATTGTGAAGCATAGTCATAAAAGATCAGTTGTTGAAACAAGGGCGGATGAGGCCCTTGTATAGCTGGGGCAACTAAGAAGAGGAAAAAGAATGTCTCTTCAGTCTCCCTTCAAGTTTCTTTGAGGCCGCCCTCACAACCGTTGAGATGGGAGGTTTCCAAGACATTTTTTTGTTTATGTTAAGGCCAAGGATGTTTATATTGTAAACAGGAGAGACGAGAGAACCGTCGTGAAGAGAGATAGGAAAGTTAGAAGGTGTCTTAGAGAGGAAGATTTGTAGAAGTTGGGTTTTTAAAGAATTGAATTTCACAAAGGTTGAGACGATCCCATCCGAAATTCTATCCAGATCTGCGAGAATAGAATCGGAAAGATTAACGAAGGCAAGTTCTAGAAGTAAAAAGAGGGAGCAGAATTTGAAATGAATGAAGAATAAGGTCGAGTCATCAAGATGCGACAGTGGATAGTGTAGAGTTCAGATGAGAAGCATCATTAATGAAGAAATAAGAATTAGCTTATGAAATAAAAAGGAGCGTTCAGGAACACCACTATTGATAAGAAAGAAGAAAGAATCGCCCATTTAGCAACGTTTTCCTGGAGATTGAAAGTAAACTAGAAATAAGTAAGCAAAAGAGAAAGATGAAACACGAAGGAGGGGGCTTGGAGAGCAGCGACGCGTGCCATACCCGGTCCAAATGTTTTGGATATAGTCTCCATGTGTTTCCTGAGGGCGGAAAACCTAAATCAGTTAGATAAGAAAGTAAAATCGCCAGTAAGACCTCGGGCGCCGAAAAGGCCATACTGGCGGATTCGGAAAGAATATTATACATATATATATATATAATTATATATATATATATATATATATAATATATATATATATATATATATATTATAATATAATATATATATATTATATATATATATATTATATATAATATATAATAATATATATATATTATATATAATAAAAATAAAATTTAAGAGAGTCTTTACATCAACTCAAACTCTATGAATGTAAAGAACAACAGTAAGTTTAAAACCACTAAGAATTAAACAGGGGAATTAAAATTTCTTTAAAAAGTAAGAAGTTTTACGTTTCGAGACTTTAACTTCAGCTCCTTCTCAGAGGAGAGACTGAGTTAAAGTCTCGGAACGTAAACTTCTTAATTTTTTTAAAGAAATTTTAATTCCCCTGTTTATTTCTTAGTGGTTTTAAATTACTTTGTTCTTATATATATTATATATATATATATAATATATATATATATATATATATATTATATATAATATATTATAATATATATATATTATATATATATATATATATATATATTATATATAAATATATAATATATATACTATATATATATATATATATATATATATATATATATATATATTTATATATATTTACTATTATATAATATTATATTATAAATAATATAACATCATCATGGTACAGAATGAAAAATATATATATATATATATATATAAATAATTATAATAATATACATATATTATATATTATATATATATATATATATATATATATATAATATATATATATATATATATATATATATATATATTAATAGTATATATATAAATGATATATGTATTAGATATATATATATATATAATATATTTATATAATATTCATATATATATTATATATATAATATATATATACTATATATATATATATATATAATATATATATATATATATATAATATATATATATTATATATATATATATTACACACCCATAACTAACACCCATAACCCAATATAATAATCTATATTTTTTGGAAACTTCAAAGTCTATCATGCTACATAACTCAACTCCCACACACCTTCCACAAGAGCTGATACACTTATAGAAAAACTACACACATTTAGCATCCTCAACAACTGGAACCAACCCACTCAACAATCTTCCAACATAATCAGGACCCCACATCCCAAGATATTTCCTCCTGCTTCCTCCAAACCCAAGTTATCGCAACATGGCAAACCTTTCACGCCCTATCCTCTGATCTCAATCCCATATCACTTACTATCCAGCATAAATATCCCATACACACATCCGATTAAAAAGACTTACATTAATTACAAGAAAGCAAATTAGCAAGTGATCATTGTATCCATTGAAATTGAAATATAATCCTTCCAAGTAGCTGGCTTTACATCTCTCGGAAAAGAAATACAACATTTCAATAAAACCATATTAAAAGCATCCAAAAAATACATTCCCCAAGGTTACTGCAAGCATTACAATCAGAATTTTCATTATAAATAGACACCCTGATAAGACAGAGAAACTCTCTCAAACAAAATAGACAACCAAACCAAGACCAAATTAACCAAACTATAAACCTGAACAACAGTGTAAACAATTTATTAAACTCGAATTAGAAGAAAAATTGGCAACAATACACTCAAACAATAATCTATATGACCAACTCAAAAAAATACGCCGAACAATTAAAAAATATATACACTTCCCATACACAGCATCCACCAACCTACGAAGCTATCTGTAAACAAAACAAAAGAATCTTTAGTCCTAAAATTCAATACAATCTTATATTGTCACACTACCCTAAAATTAGTCATAAACGACTTAAAGTTTTAAGTTATAGGTTTACGACTTTTGATTTTATTTAACTGGCAGATAGGGCAGGTTGTGCTTACATCACTTATAATCTTCCTTGTCGGGATGAAAAATGTATGATTTTGAAAGTTCAAACAATTTGTCTTTTACAATATACGACATACTGTTGTAAGCGTTATTTACCAGATTCGTCATCAACTGAAAAGATACCACAGGAACTTTTAGTCCAGCAGCATCCTGAAAATACATTACATCGTTTTCGAAGAGTATTCTATTATAAAATCTCTGAAACATTTTTAATTCTAAAAGGAGTTTGGCGATTCCATTCTGATTGAGGTATCCCTTTAACTTCTGCAGCAATTTATTTTTCTGAACCTCTTTTATTGTACTTGAATCAGTTAAATGATCAAATGAGTTCTCAGGTCTTGCAATATGGCCATCTCCGCAATTATAACCATTGAAAGATGTTTGTTTTATAAAAGAAAAATAGAGTTCCTTATTATAACAATTTTATGACCATAATCAAGTTTGGTTTCCAAATCTTTCAACGTCTGTATACCTATAATTGTGCAGAAATTCGATTGCTTTCCAAAAATATCGTCACCTACAATCGCAAAAGGCGCATCATTTATTTCCAAATTTTCAATTTTTATATCTAATTCAGCATACTCATTTAAAAGAGATGTTCAATTGTATCCTACCATAGTTACAGAATGATGGAGTTGCAGTTTTCTTTTCTTTTTCTTTTAGCCAAGTTTTTCAATGCTAGTTCTGGAAATTAAATTAATAGATGAGCCCGTATCTAAAATACTGCGAAAACTTGAATCATTAATTGTGACACAAATCTTTGAAATGCGATCGTAAAGATGATTACAACTCACCATATCAATATCAAAATCTTGGTCACCAAAATGATACATTATACCTTCTTACTTCTCTGCTCATAGAGCAGATAGTGCAGGAGTTTCTTTAAAAGAATTGACAAGTGGCAACACTGAGTCTGGTCTTAATTCTATAGCATATTCATTATCTAATATTTTGTTTCCATAAGGAATAAGTCTGTGTTCTATAAAAGAATAATCTTTTTATGTTTGATTAGGTTCTATTACCTGAACATGCTCACCCGACAAAGAAAATAAATAAATAACAGGGGCATTTTCTAGTGGTTACATATGGTAATTAAATTAGATCAAAAATGATTTATGAACAAGTACATATATAATACATTTGAGAAGCTCACCAAAAGCATTCAAAAAATGAAAGGAAGGTGCTATTTCGGGGTCCATCATATTCGAGATAATTTTCTTTTTGCCCTCTATTTTATACTTTTTGAAGGGATTTTGGAAGCTCTTCAACCAATATTTCTAGAAGAAATAAAATAGGTTCTTTCTGTTGAGATTGGTCTTTTATTTTTTCAAATATTAAAAAAACGTCTAGTCTCTATTAATTTGATACAATAGACAATTAATCATTCAATTTGGACCACCTTTAGGGGAGTGAATAACTCTGTAATCTCCTCCAAATTCTTCAACCACTATTTCTGAATTTATCCTATTTCTACTGAACTCATCAGCTATGACATTATCTTTTCCAGAAATGTACTCTATTTTCAGGTCAAGTTCCAATAAATCAGTTAATTTGAGTGCCAATCTTGAATCTACATTTTTTAATGAATATAAATGTTTTAGTGGTTGAGCATCAGTTTGCAATATAAAGGGTATTCCCAAAAAGAAAGATTTGAAAGTCTTTGTCCCCTATCTGATTGTTACTAATTCTTGTTCTATTTCACTGCAGATTTTCAATGATTTAGAGAAGGACATGCTAGCCAAAGCTATTATTCTCCGTTTGAGTTTTCCATTACCACCTACTTGGTCTTGCATCAGTTCTTATCTGACACCTTCCATAGAGGCATCCGTGGAAACTATCAACTTTTGTTTACTGTTATAATCAGGAAAACACAATGTGCTATTTTCTAAAGCCAACGATTTTAAATTTTTAATTGCCTCTATTTGCTTATCATTCCAATCAATTGTCATTTTTCTAGGTTGCCCAATAATTTCTGTTAATGGTTTGTCAATTTCAGCAGCATGGCTCATAAACTTCCTATGTCATAAGGTTAAACCCAGGATAGTATGCAAATCACCAATGGTCTTGATATTTTCAATCTCACTTTTTTGTTTTGTCAAAATATGTCTTGTTCTTCTGCAGTCCTTTTTCATTAACAATATGTCCCAAAAATTCTATTTCAGATGTAGCCCAAGTACATTTTATTAACTTTGCCTTTAACCCTCTCTCTCTCAATTTATGCAACGCTCAATAAAGCAATTCCAAATGATTTGCAAAGTTTTTGGAAATCAGCAAAATATCATCGAGATAACAATGTACCAAAGTTGAGGAAGCCAACTTATTTTTTAGGGATTTCTTTAAAGAAATATGATTTATTTTATTTTCATAATTTTGTATTTCCGAGGTAAGAAATTCCTCCTAAACTAACTTTATTTTTCTCTGAAAACAAGATGGGGCAAATTTCAGCACAAATTTCAATCTCTTAAACCTAAATGATCTGACTCATGGAACTGCTAACCTGGTGATGTCTCTAGAATCATCATCAATTTCCATCCGATAATATGCGCGACAAAGATCTATGGAACTAGAGACGTTTGCTCCTTTTAAATTGTATATCGTATTCCATTCAGATTTGGATCTTTCGATTATAACACTGGCCATTAAATTTTTCAATTTCCTCATGAACAGCAGTTGCAACGATTGGGTTAAAATGTCTTGGCTTGTAATATAGAGGAGTAGTTCCTGGAAGAAGTCCAATTTTAAATTTTGTCAGTGACGCAGGGTTTTTCAGATCTTCATATTTTTTGAAAATATATCATCTGCATATTCCCAGAAAAGATTTGAGAGTTTCTGCTTTTGTTGTTCATTCAGATGGTCACAAAATACTTTTTCTTTAAACTCTTCTAAGATTCACTTCTTTGGGATTTCTGCAATCTTTTCCCTCTCGTCCTTAGGTAAATCTCAATCTTCTGGATCTTCACCATTAACAAATATTTCACATTCTTCCATAAAACTCTCAGAACGTTCACTATATGTTAAGAGTGTTCTTATAATGCCTACATTTTCTTCTTTCTTCATTGGTGGTACTTCTTGCGTTTTTAACACTTTTACTTTAATAATTCTATCATTAACTATGCCTGGTACAAAAAAAAACTTGGAATCATTTAATGGTTCACAAACAAGTTCTTCATATTCTGCAGTTTCAGTAGACATATTGGGTATTTCAACTTTTACTAATTTCTTTTCCTTATCAAAATTTTCTCCCAAAATGCAATGAACTTCATGCAAGACTCTGCTACATTCATTTTTTTATGATAAATTTATCAAACTGTTCCCTCACAACCATGATGGATTAATTTATTTTTGATCACAATCAGTACGATCTTATATTTAGTGAAAAAACTTTCCCCAAAAAATAAGGAATAACTTGTGGTATTTAACAATATCGTAAATTCATCAGAAAACCAAATATTAGGTATAGAAAAGTCTAAAAATATAGTATTGTTTTCTACTTCAATTACCATTTCTGAAGTAACATTAAAAAGATCGCTACCAATACAATTTTTTCTAGACACACAATCTAGTAACGTTTCACATGTTATGCCATAAAGAACTACAAGAAGAGATTTCAATTATTCACATTTCAGTGTTTTAAAAGCTGATTCACTTTCGCAAACAAAGCTTCTTACTTCTAATTTCTGAGATTTTTCTTTAAAAGAATTTTCATTCATATATGTTGGTTCTTCAAAATCACAATGAGCTGGAAAGTTTTCCTTGTTTATTTCAGCAGCGGGGATTTCATTATCGATTTCGCCACAAAGTACTTCATATCTGTTCTTTACCACAATGGTTACCCCATTGTTCACCTTAGGTGATACTAATTTTTCGATAAGTTACTACTTTCCAGATGATCATTCCTTTCTTCCCTCTGGGGCTTTAAATTTGGATTGGCAAATCATCGAAGCTTGACAATGTGTCATTTTTTGTCGCAATATTAAGAGACTTTGATTTTCATTTTTTCAAACTTTTCTTCTCTTAAAGATGTTGGCTTTTCTTTACATTTTGAAATTAAGTGAGTAACTGATCCACATCTGCAACACAAACCAAGCTTCTTGAAACACTTTTCTGATACATGGCATAACCTATAATAATGTATGCATTTTGCTTTTGATTCACTTTTTTTCTTGATTTACATTCCTGATTGCTGTTAAACTTTACTCTTGGACACACAATATTAACTACTTCCCTTTCACCTTTATCTTGCTCAAAATAAGAATAGGTAGGACCGTTTTTGGAAACCAGTATCCCATTACAACTTTCTAAACAAGCACAAAATTTTGAAAGGCACCGTATGACATTTTAATATTAAACATAGTTTTCATTTTCAGATACTTACTTGCGACCAGTTTTTGGGTTTGCTCTGGTAGAATATCTTTTAATTTCTCATGGAGTTCATCAGAGGTTTCTGGATCGATAAAAGGATAGGCCATTGTAAATAAAAACCGATCTTTGGCCAAATAATCATGAACTTTCTCACCCCCATATTTTACAGAAGAAAATGATACCTGTTGAATATTTCCTAACTCTTTAGTGGTTTTATAATAGTTTAATAATTGATTTTTTATGATGTTATAATTTGAAGTATGACCACCATTCATTTTATAATATGTTAAGAAGCTGCTTTTAAGTTAATTTCAATTGCCATTAACCAATGTTGCCTATCTGAACGATATTTGATATTGCAAAAATTTTCAAATATTATAAAATACTCATCCAGAGACTGCAAACCTGATTCATCAAACACAGATATTTCTGTTAGATTTTTTCCTAAAATGATTGACATATAAGGCAATAAAGCAGCAACTGCAATATTTTGATTAATAGGTGTATTAAAA
>JABUQX010082709.1:0-2500 GCA_015478945.1 Trachelipus rathkii | reverse complement strand
GGTGTATAACATGCGTACCAACTCAATTGGAATCCAGGTATTTTAGAACAAATATTTCTAAAGTAAGTGTTACGTTTTGAGTTTGTTTTCATTTGATATATTTCTATTAAACGTTTCACTATAATATTTTTAATTGATTTGCAAGTAAACATTCAAATATTTCATTCATTCATTTGTCAAGTATTTTATTCTGCCTTTAGCACAATAGAATAGTTGGCATCCCTTATTTTAAGAGAACTTATTCAGCTGATTAGCATGAAGCAATATTTTCGTAACAGCTGTTTCTTTGCTTGCATGTTGGATTTCTTTGTTTTAAGCCAGAGAATTTATTTATGTCACAAAGAAAATACAACATTCAAGTAAATATTATTAAATGCACTCAATAATAATAAATATTAAATATTAATCGATATCTAATAAATATAATTTTCGAAAGTTTATCTAAATGAGGTTATCTATATCTATTTCCATTTATCTAAATATTTATTTATTTTTATTGGTCAACTTATTTATTTATTTATTTTTTTTATTCTGAATTTTATGAAAGTTTTGATAAAATTTTTTCTTATATAATTTTATTTTTTTATGTAAATATATATATATATTATATATATATATATACTATATATATTATATTATATTATATAATATATATAATATTATATATATAGTATATATATATATATATATATATATTATAATATATTTATATATATATATATATATATATATTTTGCCTGGATATTTTTCGAAACTTCACATTGGTTTGTAATATAGAATTTTCTTTATTTTTTTAAAATTATATTTATGTATATATATCAAGTGAGTGTTAATTACGATCCTTTCCATTGATTTTATTTCATATTTTAATATATTTTGGTATATAATATATTTGGAGAAATATCCTTTACTGATACAAAAAGAATCCGATGAAAAGAGAAAACATCACCTTGTTATTTTGGTATTTACTATTTTCGGTAAGTCATTATAAGTCTCCTGCTTCTTCGAGAATCTTCAGGTTGTTTTAAATATGTTAATTTAGCAAGGGATTATAATTCTCTACAGTTGCAAGAATCAACGCTGGTGTCAATAGCGTATGTGGGCCTGTTTGCCATTTATCAGATATCATCTAAACTATTGAAAGTAAGTGTTATTGGCATTTTAAGCTGTCACAATTAAATGGAGGCCTGATGTCCAGGAGGTATTCATTGTAAGGGATATTTAACAATTAGTTTACAATTTATTTAAAGAATAGTTTACTGTATAATAAGCATTAAGCTTTGCAGTATATGTTTTTACGCTTTAACGGTAATTAGTTTCATTTTTCATTTGTCTTTTTCGCGCGAAACGCGTACTTTTTGAATTCGAACGTTCTGAGCGTTACATTAGCAATTTTCTATCACAACGCTTTATTTTAAGTAATTGACATTCGATATATATAAATAATATTGTTGATCTGTGTATGGTAAATATATGTATATTAAAGTATATTATATATTATATATATATATTAATATATATATATATATATCTCATATTATAGTATATATATATATATATATATTATATATATATATATATATATATTAATACTATAAATATATTAATATATAATATATATATATATAATATATTTTATATATATATATATATATTTATATTATATATCTATAATATAATATATATATATATATATAAATATTACTTATATATTATATATATATATATTATATACTATATATATATATATATAATATATTAATATATATATAAATATATATATAGATATTATATAATATATATAATTATATATAATATATTAATATTTCTATATATATATAATATATATATAATATTATATATATATAATATATATATATATATATATATATATATATAATATATATATATAATATAATTCTTGGATTCAATGTTGAGCATTAGAATTTCCGTAAGTTTTTCAGGCAAAATTCCGTTTTCTTCACTTTGTAATACCTACCCAGAATAGGAAAAAGTTGTAGAAAACACGTTTACTGAAAAATTTTTGCGAAATTTCGGTAGAAATTATATATATATATAATATTATATATAATTATATATATATATTAAATTATTATATATATATATATATATATATATATATATATAGTATATATATATATATTATATATATACTATTATATATTATATATATATAATATATATATATATATATAATTATATATATAGTATTATATATATAGATATAATATTATTATATCTGTAATATATATATATAAATATATATATATATATATATATATAATTATAATATATATATATATATATATAATATATATATAATATACTATATATATATAATATATAAAATATATATATTATAATATATATAATTATAATATATATATATTATAATATATAGTATATATTTATAATCGTTGTTTTCTTGCGCACAAGTATCTTTTTATAAGACCAAAAGACAGACGCAAGTTCGCAGAAG
>JABUQX010082708.1:15000-41326 GCA_015478945.1 Trachelipus rathkii | reverse complement strand
AATATATATATATATATATTTTTTTTTTTTTTTTCTTTTTTATTTTTTTTCTTTCTTTCTCCTCCCAATGGATTCCCACAGATTGGGAGTGGGATGCACAACATACCCAGGAAGTAATAGTTAGGTGGAAGAACACTGACCTAAGTCAAAGAGAAACATCTCCCTCCCAATATCCTCCCACCATACCTTTAAGTGCGGGCCCTTAGCAATCAAAAATGCATCCTAGAACTTCAACCTCGTGACAAACCCCCACTGTGGTATCTTGTCATTGTCAGAATACATGCTCCATCCCAAAACCACATCATTTAATACTTTTAGCATCATTCTTCTCGCTTCTGATATTTCTGCATTCCTTTCATACAGACACTCTTTGACTCAATTCACTTTTTCTTAGGCAGAGAAAGCAGTAAATTCTTTACCTTCCCATTAAATGTTCTTTCTTTATTTACATCTTATATAATTGCGATTAATATGCAATATTTAACATCTACAATATAAAGAATGAGGGATAGGACAGGCTGGACACCTGGTGATGTCGCCTTTAAGGGAGCTCGGTTGCTTTAAAACTGTTCTTGAACCCAACTTTTTTGGGTTGGGGGATAGCTCAGTGGTAAAGCACCTGGTATATTGTCCTCATTTGCAACATGCGGTGGTTTAATCCCAGAGAAGGCAGTAAATTCCTTTAACCTTCCCATTATATATAATATATTATATATATAATAATAATATATATATATAAATTATATATATATATATATATATATATATATATATATATATATATATATATATATATCTCTAGAACGGGTTCCTGGGGTATTTTGTACCCCACCGTGTCAGGATACATCCCCATCACAAAACCACATCATTTAATACTTTTAGCACCATTCTTCTCGATTCTGCTATTTCTGCATTCCTTTCATACAGACACTCTTTGTATGGCACGCGCCACTGCTCTCTAAGCTCTCTTCCTTTGGGTTTCCTCCTTCTCTTTGCTTACTCTTGTCTAGTTTTCTTGTCCTCCTGGCTCTTGTCTTGTGGAGCGTCCCCTTCCTCCTTTCCTGTTAATTGTGGTGTTCCTCAAGGTTCTGTTTTATCTCCAACTTTATTCCTACTTTTCATGAACGATCTCATCAGCTGTACTTCTAACTCTATTCACTCTTATTCCGATGACTAGACTCTCCATTCTTTTATTCATTTAGAACCTGCTCCCTCTTTTGCATCTAGAGTTGCCTCTCATCTTCAGCTTTCCGATTCTATTCTTACAGATCTGGATGGGATTTCCCGGTGGGGTCACCGCAACCTTGCAAAATTCAACTCTTTAAAAATTCAACTTCTTTACATCTCTCTCTCTAAAACACCTCCCAAGTTTCCTATTTCCTTCGACGGTTCTAACGTCTCACCTGTGAATACATAAACATTCTTGGTCTCAACACAAACAACAAATTGTCTTGTAAACCTCACATTACAATGGTTGCTAAGGTGACCTCAAAGAAGCTGGGAGTTCTGTTCAGGTTGCGGGAATTTTTTTCCTCTAAACAGTTACTCCAGTTATATAAGGGCCTTATTCGCCCTTGTATGGATTACTGTTCTCACATTTGGGGGGGGGGGTCCGGCTCCACCCTACTATTGGATAGGGTTGAGTCCAAAGCTAAGAGACTAATATAATAAACTGTCCCCTTCTTTCAAACTCCCTTGACCCTCTATCTCTACGATGTGACGTTGACGCACTATCTCTTTTCTATAGGTACTACAGCGGCAGATGCTCGGGGAGTTGACCTCTCGCATTCCACCACCCTTGCGTCACCCTCGTATCACAAGGGGTGCCTTGCTCTCGCATGAATATTGCGTGAGTATGGAAAATCCCAGACTTGTTCGTTGTGGTGCCTCTTTCTTTTCAGCTACTTCTGTTCTTTGGAACTCCTTGCCTTCGGTTTTCCAACTATTTAATATTCCCTTCTTTAAAGCCCAAGTCTGCGCTCACCTGAGAGATTTGCGTTAAGTTAGGGCTTGGATGGGTTTTCCTTTTTTATTTTCTGCCCCCTCCTTGAAAAGGGCCCAGCCCGTGAGTGGTGGTGAGCTGTATAATATATATATATATATATATATATATATATATATATATATATATATATATATATATATATATATATATATATATATATTAAATATATATATATATATATATATATATATATATATATATATATATATATATATATATATATATATATATATATATATATATATAATAACTAAGAAATTCAATTTTTTTAGCACTACCCATTATACCGAAAATCTGATGCCCTTTGTTCTGAAATTGATTCTGCACCACATGAAGAAAAAAATCGAAAATTTAGGGAAAAATGGGAATGCCTCTCTCGTGAAAGCAGTGAAATGGTAATATTTATTTTTATCTTTTTTGTTTTTTTCTAGTTTTTGAATAATACTGACGTCTGATTTTTAAATATATGTAATAAATTCTTATTAGTCAGGACATATCAGAACAAGTTTGTTTAGCTCAAGCAGTTGCTTGTAAAAAATTAGAAATTGAGCAATTAAAACATACCATTTCCATTATTTAAGAATATTAAATATATGAAAATAAACAAAAATATTCAAAACGGTAGACAATAACTTAATATAATCAAAGTTAAATCATTTAATTTTTATGGTGCTGCTTTTAATCAGGGTTGGGATTAAAACAAACCTCTCCCCCCCCCACCTAAAAAAAAAGGTGCCAATTTTTTTTTTTTTTAAGCTGGTATTTTCAACAATTTGAGAGATTTTTAAAAATTAGCAATATGCAATATTAATAACTATATTATGTTTCATTAGGAGCGAGTCTAGTTTCATTGTATTCAAGATTTGCACTGATATACTGATATAACTTTCATATATTTGAGATCATACTAAATCTTTTACACAAACCTTTCATTTCTTCATTCTGAAATTCTAAACCATTGTCACTCAAGATTCTTTCGGGTGCACCAAATATGCTAATCCATCTTTCTAATACTTTTTCCATTATTTCTTTAGGTTCTTAATTTTTAATCCAACAAGCTTGACAATACCTATCCCCTAAATTAATCATAACCAAAATCCGTTGCTATAGTTTCATTTAAAACCTTTGCTAAAGGGAAACCCACTAGGGGTATTCCTATACCTAACGCAAGTATCACATTTTTTACTAACATTTTCTATACAGCTTCTTATTTTCTTCCATTCCTCATTATCAATCTCATCCCTATAAGCATTCCTAACTAATTCACATAACCTTTCTTTGCCTGGATGCCCAAATTGTAAATGTAACCTCTGTACTACTTTTTCTCTATTATTCTCATTTAGAAAATCTTCTTTTGTACCACCTAACCACCCAACACTTCTACTCAACCCTTTTCTTAAACCAATCTTCAAGTGCCCTTTTCATTCACCATACATCTAACTTTCAAATTATTAAAAACTCCTATATTCAATTCATTTTTTCTCAGATTTATACTAGCATCCATCTTTTTTAAAGATTCCCTTCCTACCATCCAAGGCATATTCCCTTTTACTACATCAGTTATCAAAAAAAATCTGTTTTCCACATAAACACGGTATTTTCAATCATTTAATGGCCTGATAAGTAGAATCACCAAACACATGTTTCTCATTTATCCATATCATAGATTCTTTCACATCATTTCTGTCACGTTCATTCATACAACCTACCACTAAGCCTATTCACTTTTTATGCATCACATTTTTCTGACAAAACCTTTATCCACAATCGCACATATTTCTTCATATTCATCTGTTCTTTCTCTCTCAATTACACTTTCACTATAGAAAGCCTGATTTCCTGTTTGAGAATCCCCATTTATTTACCTTCTTCCTATACCATACCCTCTCATACTTCCAACGTTCCCCCCCCACATTAAAATCACCCATAGTACTTACTATTCCTCTTTCTCCTTTTATACTGTCCTCTCTTGGGAGATTGAGACTCAAAATGATATATCGACGTACACTATATACATCTCATTATCTCATCAAATTTATTCTTCCTGCTAATTCTTAATTCTTCAATTTCTTGTTCCCCTTTCATGAGATACACCATATCTTCTTTCTTTTGTCCAACATCCACTTCTTTCTATTGCTTTCACTCCTAACCCTTCACACACATTTATTAGACCATCTTTTAAAATTTTGAAACACCCAAGCATTCTTACCACAATACGCTAACACCATCTGTCTCTGACTTGTCTCCAGATTCGCTCCTTCCAATAAATGCACACATCTCATATCTTCACCTAAATCAACTCTACCATTCATCTTACACTTACTTACTAATCACTTCATATCTGTTTACATATTCTCTCATGCTTTCTTTTTCTCCTCAATATAAAAAAAATTCCAGTATTCTGTTATAACGGCGTGACGGGACGAACCCTGCCTCTAGTCGAAGAAAAAAGAAAATCCCTAAGCGCAGAAAGCTAATAGAAAGGAAGTGCTCGACTTTATTGGCAAGAAAATGCCATCCCAGCCGGTTTGCAACTCTTTTTGTAAAAATGAAAAAAAGAAGGAAAGATCTCGGGATACTCTTTGTGTCACTAAGGAGACTATCTATGAAATAAAACGCAGACACACAATTTCATATAAAAATATATAATTAAAGAAAAATAGTACATATATAAAACTTGTGCTTTGCACCATACGTTTTTAATAATAGAAAAATATGCTTTAATATACGTCAATACACCTATATAAATATAGGTGTATTGTTTATGAAGATAAAGAAATTGATTAATTTATTTAAATTGAATGACAAGTACAAAATGGCAGAATCGCAACTGTAATAAAATCGTATTGTAATATCAATCAATACACCTATATAAATATAGGTGCATTCTTACGAAAATAAATAAGTTAAGTATAATTTATTTAAATGTATGAATTGGTTAAACTCGAGAATCTCAAAATATGGTAAATCAAAAAAATTAAAATTATTGCATTCGAGAAGTCAAAATATACATATATATAAATATGTGTATATTTAAAGCAATACGAAAATAAAATAATTATTCAATAAGTTCATATAACGAGAAAAAGATATATATGCAACATGAAATCTAGACAAATTATAAAAATGAAACCTCAGCATGCATAATACTGGGAAAAGATGTAAGTATCTGTATATTTATAGCAAGGCAATTCTGATAATTATCAATCTCTTTGTTCGTCAGAAAATTAACGCAATTAGTTGGAATGATTATTCGAATATTATAAATGAGGTATCACAATCGTTACAACCCCAAATTGTGTAAGTTAAAGAATGATAACGTAACTTAGGTTGACAGGTTATTAGCCCCTCCGTTGGCAACACTGAAGGTATCGAGCGGCAGAATATGTGCAGTAGGACTGCACCGTTATTAATTTTTCAGTACAGAATCGGTCCAGTCATATGGGTAATGTATTATGTCAGCCGAAGTGGCTGCAAGAGATGTTGAAACCAAAATTCTGATTAAGAATACTTCTGGATTTGACCAAATACGATCCAGCCTGATAAATTGTGGCTCAAGCCCGATCGAATACGGCCCCAGATTAGATCCCTGCAGAAAACACAGTTATCAAAAATCTAACGCAACTATCGTATAGCAAATTAGAAAAAAGCAAAATAATATAACGACAAGATATAACAGAAATATTTAAAATCCACATACCCTAATGCGGGGAATCTTTAAGCAAATTGAGCTCTTCAATTTGAAAAAATAATCAAAAAAGATGGTACAGACTAATTTAGTACCACTATGTAGCAGAATAAATTAGCTACTCCAATGTATAAATTATTGTATGAAACAGAATTTCCACTTATTTTTGTTTTAACCAATTTGGTCTCAATTTCACCTAGCCTGGAATGGAAGGGTGATAATAAATATCTACGAAAAACAATATTGTCATGTATATCCTTATAGAATATTCATGACATTCTACTTATCTTATTCAGCCATTTGAGTTTTGGCTCCCGGCTCTAGGCTACACATGACTTTCCTTCCACTTTCGCCCCACGTCGGCATTTCAATCATCGTCACCATCCGAGGAACCAGAATCTGGAAAGGGAAAAAAAATGCAATATCAGCAGGCCCATTACACTGTCATACCTATTCCGCTGTTTCTCCTTGTCATATCTCTTTTCCAACTCCTATAACACTTTCTTCATACCTTCATCCATTCCTAGATCATCCAGATTTATATCACAAATACCTTCAAAAACTTTTTCTCCCAGACTCATCAGAACTTCACCACCTGGACATTCATAATCTTTTCCATCCAGCTTATACCACCACTCTACTCTTTTTTTTTCCACACCTCATACTCATTTGCTCCAATCCCATCACCTTGAACATGGGACATAGCCTCTTTCCTCGAACCATCCATCTCCACACCAACAACAATCACACAAAAACCTAAGAACTATGCTCTGCTATCACTAGGATATAAAGTTTATGAAAAGCTAACATACAACAACAGCAAAACTTACGTTTATTGGTTGAAATTTGAAATCCGGCTCCCATTCTTTTCTTTTTTTCATCCCAAGGTTAAAGGTCCACTACTTATTAATTAATTAAATAAGTTAAAACTATTTTATTTGGTTAACCCCCGGATAGCAAACTACCTATGGTCACGGTAAATTTTTTAAACTAGAGGTATCTCAAATTCGAATTTTAGTGAACAACAAATCTTATTCATAACCCTTGGGAGCAGATAATTAATCAATTTAATAAAAACAGTTCCCCTAGAAAAATAAATTAAATAAAAGTTATATTTAACACAATCAGAAATCTGCATATTCCACTACACTTAAACTGTATTTTTTTTTTTTTTTTTTTTTATTTTATCTACTTCTTTAAAAATTTTTAAAAAATATATGTTCCAGTAAAAGAAGGAAAATTCGTAGGAAAAAAAAATGAGGATATTTTGAATAGTATTTCTTCTGTGTTTAGAATCATGGCATGAACAAGAAACATAACTTGAATTTCGACTCGTTTCAACTCCTCGCTAAACTACAAAATTGCTACAATAAAAACCCTTAGTTCACCGAGCATTTAAGATATCGTCTGATTGGACCCTTTTTGATACTATTTAAATTAAAAGAATGACGCAGAATCGCTTTAACAACCATAACATCCCAACAAAAACTGTAGACAAAACTATAAAAAACACTTTAAATAATTATTTACCAATACCATGAATGAAAACAAAACGATAACTCGTAGTATCAATATTATAAAACTGAAAATATCAGTCAGAAAAGAGGGAGAGAACAAATTAAAATTAATTTCAAAAGGGCAAATTAAAAGCAAAAGACGGGAAGAAGCTATATTAAGATCTTACTATAAGCTATTGAAACTGAGCTCGTGCTTCTCTAATATTGAAGCGCTTTCGGGATGGTGAGAGTAGTAACGTTGTGTACCGATTTCAAGTTCTGAAAGTTGATATAACGCCTCTTATATAGGATACACAACGAATACCCTCAACATGAGAATGTCGCAACATAAGTATAACCCGAGCAAAATATTTTCAACATTTTTAAAGAAGAACACCACAAAAAATCCCGATACACCATAAAAGAAAACTCTCCATTACAGCAAGAAAAAATGTTTTTTTTGAATTGCGCCTCGGGGGAATCGTGCTCTTAAGGAAACATAAACAATGATAAACATAAAAATATAACAAAATGCCAATTTTCTTGAAACATCTTTAAATGACAAGAAGTCAGTGTAAGTTAGTTTCTCTAACTTTTAAATTTATTAATTTTATTTATTTATTTTTGTTATTAGTTTACACGACATTTATTTTATCCAAATTGTTAAAATATTAAAAATAAAATTATTCATTGAAGATGTCCGAAGTGTACGGACGAAAGCTTGGTACTATACTTAAATCAACTGCTCAAAGTATTCGAAAGCAATTCATAAAATTTCTGCTATTTAAAAAACTACTTTCAGGAGGCTTGAAAAAGATAATAATAATAATAATAAAATTAATTAATAATAATATCAAAATAATAATAATAATTAATAATAATAATAATAATAATCAATAATAATAATACCCTGTGCATATTTTATTTATCCACAAAAGAGCAGGGTTGGCACAAAAAAAAAATAAAAATCAAATGATTTAAATCAACTGATTTTTTTTACATAATTTTTTTTAATAAAAAAATCATTTGTTCTTTTTCATTTATTTTTTTTATTTTTAGGCAAAAAAATTTTTTTTTTCTTTTTATAAATTAATAATTAATCCTAGCTATCACCCTAATTTATGATAAGTATAATTTCATCTATATGATAAGCTAAATCATCAGTGTGGTGTGAAGTCAATATCTAAGAAAGAAATAAATAAAATTTTATATCGTCAAATTTTAGCGAATCATAAATATATAAATATATATAAATATAATATAATATAATATATTATAGTATATATATAGATATATTATACATACTATATATATATATATATATATATAATATATATAAATTATATATAGAATATATATAGATATAATTTAAATAACTTAATTAAACTAAAATAATAATTATATTTTTAACTTAAAAACATAAATGTTAATTTTTTAGGGGAAAAACTTTTAAAAACAGGATAATTACTGATTTTATAAAGAAATAATGTAAAAAGCAATTTTCTAAAAAAAAAAAAAATTCTAAAAACGGTTTTTCATAAAAAAATCTCCCAACCCTAAAGTATAAAGAGCTACCGCGTTCGAGTGTTAAAAATTATGGTTTCCATATTTAAAGTTTTCGAAAACTATAAAAGAGGTCATTCTATCATGATATTTGTTCATATATATCAATTTTCTATATATTTTTTATGCATAATCATATTAATTTGAGTAAATGACAAAATCAAATTACTGAATTTTTAAGAAAAGACCATTTGAAAAAGTAGAAATTCCGGTAAGTTCGCCGGAACCAAGTTAGTCGGCTCGGAACGGAACTTCTAAAAAATCGAGGTTCGGCCGGAAGTTCCGCCGGACCTGGTTCCGTACACACCTAAAATATATATATAATATATTTATGTATACTTCTTTTTTCTGTATATAGGATATATAATATATATAATATTCTATATATATCCTCAAACTAAATTTGAGTTTCTATTTTCTTTTACGTTTTAGGTTTATCATATACTTTGCACAATTTACTAAAAATAGGTTAGTTTAAGTTGAACAAGGTTGTGTCTTGATTTGGTAGGTTAGGTTATGTTAGGTTAGGTTGAACAAGGTTGTATCTTAATTTGTTAGATTAGGTTAGGTTAGGTCAGACTAGGCTTGTTTCATATATTACATCTAAATAATAAATATCCATATATATATATATATATATATATCATATCGTATATATATATATATTATATATATATATATATATATATATATATATAATATATATATAATAGAAAAGATGGATATATCAATATTCGAAATATTATTCAGTTTCTCTGAATAGATACACACATTGAACAAAATGAGAGACACTTTTAAAAAAATTAATTTAATGATTTAAATTTTTTTATAAAATTTTTATTATTTTCTACGACGATTTTTATATTCAATACCTATTTATCTAACTTTTATTTTTAATAAACATCTTTGAAAAGTGTCCTAATTTTCCGCTCCTATTATGCAATATTATTATTATTATTATTATTATTATTATTATTATTATTATTATTAATTATTATTATTATATTATTATTAAACGGTAAACAAGGGACCGTACTTGACCATGGCATGCAAAAGCCTATCGAGTAAATAACGTTTCAAAAAGCAGAGCATAAATTAATATTATATTTTTTCCTTGAGTTCGATGTCAGAAAATACGTGTGGAATTCTCTGCGTCCATACCCCTTCCACCCTTAGTATCATGAGTGAATGGTTTGTACTAACATGACAAAATGAAGCTTCCTTCGTCTTTCGTCGTTCCAATAATAACATCAACTTTGTTGTACTGTTTTTTCTTAATTAAGACTGCTGGATGAGAAGGAGAAATTCCCCATCTACTCTTGGGATGCTATAAAATGGGCCTAATAATACCGGTTATAAAATAATAATAATAATAAATAATAATAATAATAATAATAATAATAATAATAATAATAATAATAATAATAATAATAATAATAATAATAATAATAATAATAAAAAATTTGTATACCTATTATATAAGAGTTTGGCAGAGAATATTTATATATATATATATATATATATATATATATATATATATATATATATATATATATATAATATATATATATAATATATATATATATATTATATATATATATATTATATATAGATATAATTAAAATATATATAGTATATCTATTATATAGTGTTGATCCAGCTTCTATGACATGGGAATTTTAACTTAATCAGGAAAAGCAATACAGAGCCCTCCACATGAAAATCTTAATCAAAATAACACAACGTTTCGGAAACTCTTACTATTTCCATCGTCAGGTGAAAATGAAAATGAAATATAAAATAACCATAACAAATATATCAGAAACAAAAACAGTCTTAATTAAACAAATAAATAATAGAAATCTTAAAAATTACAAATTTGGAGCATATGAAACAATCAAAAGAATTAACTCGTACCATTAGCAAAAACAGGACTAAATTTAGAAATAAAAGACGTCGCCTCCAAATCTCAAAAATGCAGCATCTTAAAAATAGAACAATAAATATAAAATTTTTACTTAATTATTAGTATTTAAGGGTAACTAAAAAACAAATGACAGGGACCCACAGATACATAGGCAACAACTTACCAGATATAAACTGGTTATTTCGGATATAAGGTGCAGAACCCATTCCTTTCAACACATCACTTCTAGAACGTGAAGTTAAAACAAATTGCAGTTAAAAAGGACCAGAATCACTATTTAAGAGGTTTAGTGTTATAGATGAATAATAGTTTCCAAAATATGTAGGTTGTTTGAATTACTTTGGACCTACATATTTTGGAAACATTATTCATCTATAACACTAAACCCTGTCTTTAAATAGAATGATTCTGGTCCTTTTAAACTGCAATTGTTTAAACTTCACGTTCTAGAAGTGATGTGTGTCCTGAGTTTATCCTGAAATTGTTATATACGAAAATAGAACCAGTTTACATCTTGTAAGTTGTTGCCTATGTATCTGTGGGCCTGTCATTTGTTTTTAGTTACCCTTAAATATTAATAAAAAAGTTAAATTTATTATTTATTTGTTCTATTTATTTATCTCCATTTGAGATTTGGAGGCGACGTCTTGTATTTCTAAATTTTAGTCCAGTTTTTGCAAATGGTACGAGTTAATTTTATGAATTGGTTTCAAATATGTCCAACATTTGTAATTTTTAAGATTCTATTATTTATTGTTTAATTAAGACTGTTTTTTGTTTCTGATATTTGCTAATGTTTATTATTATATTTATAGTTCTTTCACCTGACGATGGAAATAGTAAGAGTTTCCGAAACGTTGTGCTATTTTGATTAAAGATTTTCATGTGGAGGGCTCTGGTATTGCTTTTCCTTATACTGTATATATATATATATATATATATATATATATATATAATATATATATAAATATATAATAGCTTATTTTGGCTCTTTATAAAGATATGGTATAGATATACTTTATATATAGAATGAATGAATGATGACGCTTCTTTGATGAGTTTTAGTTCACTTCACTTCATTATTTTTTTTTCTAATTATGTCACCTCTAAAAGATATTTATTTATATTATAAACTCTTTTGCTAAGGCAGAATCAGAATTAAATAAAATAATTTTGATTTAAAAAAAAAAAATAATAATTCACCGACATTTTAAACTTTTTTATTTTTTCATAAGTAAAAACGAAAATGAAATACTAACAACTGTTGAAAATGAAAGTTTTAGAAGTTTGTTAGCTTCTACTTTCTGCAAGCATCTCAAGAACGTTTCTGTCCCTTCATTTAAAGAACATCCCAGTTTGTTGCCGACATCTACTGCAAACTTTCTGTGATTTTTTGAAATTGCCCATCCACATAAAGCAGATCCAGACTGAATTATTGCTCTGTGAAACAAGCCTGTTTGAAATATTAATAGATATATAAATGAACATTCTAACTTTAAAATGGAATCACCTTAAAATTTTCGTAAGATATAAATACAAACATGAAATTTTAGATCTTTTAAAATTTCATAAAGCATGAAATACAACTTTTAAAAAATATATTTTTAATATGTAATTCATTTTCGAAATAAAAGTTTAAATTATCTTTAAGAAATAAGACATGCTTAGTGTAAGAATGAGCTATCCATTATACTGATGGAATATTAAACTTAATAAACCATATGTGCAATATCAGTGTAGTTAGTATATTATAGTTCATTCTTACATTCTTCTTCTTAAAATGAAGGTTTTTGTTATATCTAAAATTTATTTCAGTTTTGTCTGTACAGTAAATGTTAAAAAAAGTGGCTCGTCAATTCACATGATTTTAACTATCATCTCAGCATTGCCAAATTTATGAGAACTTCTATCGGATATTTAAACGTACTATATATATAGTACTCTGAAAAGCTTAACCATAATAATAGCACTAGTAGATTTTTTCTTACGGATGACAAATAACAGACAACTTTCAACGTCATAGAATGTAAAATGTGAATGTGGAAGATTATCTAGATAATTTTAACACCAGAAAATATATTTCAATAAACTTTCATATCTGTATTAGGTTGAAATTCTATAAGTAAATAAGAAATCTCTTATAGAACCACTTTATTTTAGCAACTATAACTTTTAACGATCTAATTAGTACGAAAAATTTGCAATGGGAAACAGAAAGCAGATGGGATTTTCCTTATAATGAAACAAAATAACAAGCAATAATTAATTTGATGATAATTAAAATCAGGGGGGAATGGCTGGCCACTACAAAGTGAAAAATAGTGAATATTGAAAAGTTATGCAAATTTTATATGTAAGATTAAAGACTTTTTATTTACTTATTATCCTTGAGAACGTTGCTGCATCAGAAAATAAAGATAGGAACGGTGAAACTAAAGTAGAGTAATATCCATTTTGAATGAATTTATTCACTACAATTATTATTTCATCCTCCTATTTCCTTGTGATGATATAATTAAACATCTTTTGCAAGCTCGTTGTATTCCATGTAGAATATTATATCTTTGTAAGCACTAAATTTGAAGTTTAATTTAAAGTCAAAAAAGTAAAAAGGATGTGAAAAAATTCTTGGCTCAATTGAATTAGTCAAATAAAACAAATAAAGAACTTTGGCTTAAGAAAAGCATTCACCAATTAATATTAATAAACATATTTATTTATTGTTAGATTCTCCTGAATCTTTCATTTATTTAGTAATCTTTTTGATTTAAATTGAGATGATTGCAAAATGTGCTCTTTGTGTTTGTTGTTCTAAAAATTTCTTATTTGATTTACATTCACATTAAATAGCAGAAATTTGATGAAAATTTAATTTTGTTGGCAGCAAGTAATTGTGTCTACGCACTCAAGAGTTTAAATAATTCATACTATATTTAAAGTTAGAAAATAATTATAGTATAGATTTTATTTGAGATAACGGATATAATGAAATTAAATTATCTACTATTCATTTACAGCGATTGAAGTTCTAGTGAAGACACTTTATTTCGTACCGACTTACACACCAACACCTTCTTGCTTATTCTCGTTAAGAACAGGAAATGAAATTAAATAGTCTCTTTTTTTTCGATATAAAATTTAAAATTTTTAAAATTTAATCTAAATATTTTATTTCATAATTTGATAAATAACTTGTTTTTATTGCTAACAAACAAAATTCAAGCAGATCACGTTAAATTTCAGCAAACGTATGTTCAAAGAATATATCAACACACTAGCTGTCTTTAAGATTTTTTCTCGTAGCACCTTCATAGATCTATAGACCAGTCGACAACTTTCTCGTTCAATCGATTTCTCATCGGCAATCAGATCTCAGATATGAATTCTTTTTTAAATATAGAGAAATACCAAAAATTTCATAAAGGAAATCGTTATAAAGAAGAATCTTGAAATTCAATCAAGGCATGTTTTTTAGTCTTCTTCACTAAGGCTGCGAATGTCGTATTCCACAACCTCAGTTTTATTTTAATTCAAAAAACTGATTCTCATAAACTTCTATCCTTGATTTTTTTCCTCATTAGTGGTGGCATAAAAGTTTGGGATAAGAAGAAAGAGAAAATCCGGAGCCATTCTATCTGTCTACAAGGAGGGATCACTTTAGAATTCAAGTATTACTGAATCACCTATGATTAAAACTGTAGTAATCTAAGGAATAGCAATATGTGTAACAATTTAACAAAACAATAAAAATACTTAATGAGAAAAAACAACTAATACTACTTTAGTAAATAATAATAATAATAATAATAATAATAATAATAATAATAATAATAATAATAATAATAATAATAATAATAATAATAATAATAATAATAATAATAATAATAATAATAATATAATCAAATAATAATAATAAATAAAATTATAATAATAATAATAAATAATAAGCTTAACGATTAAATTACATCGTAAAAAAAAGCTTTTTTTTTACCTGTAGATCCAGGTGTACAGAGTACGAAGATGCACAAAGACGCCCCAGGCACTTTACCATCCGAATATTGTTTACACTCTCGGGATTTCCAGCCAAGACGCTCTTTTATATTCTCCTTAACCCATTGAAGTCGGAGTCTGAGGAAGTGTATGAGGCATTTAAACAGGAAAGAATGAGAGCAACTGTTGAATACAAATCCTGTTGATATATTTTGAAAAGTAAATTTACAAATTCAAAAATAATAAAGATATTACTATATATAATATTATTATATATATATATATATATATATATATATATATAATATTAAATATTATATATATATATATATATATATTATATAATAAATATGATATATTATATATATATATATATATATATATATATATATATATATATATATTATAGTATACAATATACTATATATATATATAATATATATATATATATATATTATATATATATATATTTTATAACTATATTTATACTATAATATTATTATTATTAGTATATAGTGTATAATATATAACATTTTATTGAAACTAAAGAATTTTTAGTATATTATATATATATATATATATTATATATGCTAAGGTCGGAAGTCTACCAAATTCCATTGTAGCTGGGGAGAACCAGAATCCATGGCCAACACGTCCCGATACACAGCTTTTGAAAATGTGCAAGTCAAAGAAGGTTTGAAAAATAAATGAAGAAAGTGTGTTCCAGACTTATCAGTGAAGTACATGGATGATTGATCATAGCAATTAAGTCTGGAGTCAGGGAAGGGAGTTCGACAGAGAAAGGAAGAGACTGTGGAAAGACGGTCACACGAGTCCTCCTCAAAGGAGGACGTACTCGACTTAATAGTTCAGAAGAGCAGTATCTATTGTAATAGCGATAGAACAAGGAGAGGATGCAACCGTTCGACGACTATAAAGAAACTGTAGAGAGTTATTGACAGTAGAAGAGTTAAGAAGTCGAAAAACCCTAGACCGCACCTTATTAAGGAGAACAGTGTGTGTGTGCTTGCATACTCCATACAAGGACGAACAACATCCCTCAACAGTGAAAGCAACTGGGATTGGGAGAAGAAGATCTGAATACGCCTTCGAGCAAACAACCTCTTTGAAGTTTGTTTGGAAAGAAAAGTAATGTGATTCTTGTAATTAAGGCCACGAGAAAAGGGAACACCAAGAATGTTAAGAACAGAGGAAGATTTGAGTTGTGTGGAAGACTATGTTGAGAAGATAGATGAAAAAACTGTTTTCGAGGTATTGAAAACTTCCATGTTTTATCTGCCCCAATTAGAGATACTAAAAATGCCAGAGGTTAGCTGCCACAAGTTCATCATACCCTTAAATTCAGAGATTAGATTAGAAGAATTAAGATGTTTCTAAATCTTTTTGTTTCGGATAGATTCGAAAACTTTAAAAGAACTGTGGTTAAAGCGATAGTAAAGGGTTGAGATGTGTCCTCCATTTCAGGCCCAGGTTTTACATGTAAAAATGAAAATGGCTGTCAGAGAATAAGGCAAAGAAAGAATGATGCCGTGTATGAAAAAACTGGTCACTCGAGTCTTCAGCAAAAAAGGTGGCGACCAGTGAATTCCGAAGAGCTGAGTCCGTTGAAGTGGAGAATGTGTAAGGATGTAAAAATTTGACGGAATGAAAAGGACTGGAGAGTGCTAAAGAATTGATAAAGAAATAAATCTTAGACTTCAATCTTTTATGGCCACCTGGAGAGATATACAACCCCCCCCCCCCATATATATGTGAAGCATTCTCCATGCAGGGATGAACGTTGCCCCTACACAGAGCAATAAATTGAGGAGGTGTGAAATTCTAAAGAAGTCACAACATACACAAGGTCTTAAAAGGCTGGTTTAGTGAGAGAAATAATGTTATCCTTACCAGTAGGATCACGAGAAGAGAAAATACCAGTTATGTTAAAGAAATTGGAAGGCTTAAGTTGTGTTTTTCTATAGATGTTATAGTTTGCGAAAAATTAAATCGAGTAGAGTAGATAGATGATGGAACTGAATTTTGAAGCATTAAAGCAGCCATATTTTCGCTGCCCTAATTACAGATGGGAAGATCAGCGGTCACTTACTCAAGGGCCACCGTCCTAGAATCAGATTATTGAAGCTGAGCATGGAATCCTTTGAATGAAAGGAGTATCGTAAAATGGATTCGTCGGCGAAAGAATGGATAAGTGATAAAGTGACAGGAAGATGGTATTAAAGAAAACTACAAAAAAGCTGTGGATAATTCAAATTTAGCTTCCCCATTTCTTAGAATTAACAATTTTTCTCTTATGGTAACAGGTAATACCATACCGAACAGATCAAACACTGGTAGTTTTCGAAAGTATTTGGCATTTTGAATTCGCATGACCAAGCAATACAAGCAACAGAGAAATGGAATAAAACTTCATTCAAATTTTTATACTTATATAATAAATATTCTCTCAAGTTCACACAAATGTCATTAATAAATACTCATTTCTCATTTCTATTGCCAGTATAAATCAAGTTGTCAAGAAATACCTTGGATAATAACATTTCCATAGTTATCATTATTAAATTTACTGATTTGATGATTTAAAATGTAATGGAGAATCAGGTATATTAAAATTAAGTGAAACAAACTAGTAAGCTATGTAAAGATACTGTAATTAATTTAAAATTGAATCTTACCGAAGATTCCTAAGCGATACTGGATGACTACGAGGATGATTTCATCATTAACAAGCGCTTTAGGTCCAAACATTTCAGCACCCCAGCTCATAAAACCACCTCCGTGAATGAAAACCATTACAGGTAGATTGGCATCAGTGTTTCCAGGCTATATATATATACATATATAATATATATATACTATATATATAATAATATATATATATATATATATATATATATATATATATATATATATATATATATATTAAAGTTATCACCATCGACCTCTGGCAGAGCCCTATTTGAGGAAGGCGTGTATATTAACCAAAAGTGTTAAAATAATATTGAAATTGATAGAGTGAAAACTTAAACGCAGATTTCGCAGGTGAGCACAGACATCAGGCTTAGTGGTAGGGGATTAAATTCGGCAAGAAATAATTGATGTTGGAAAAGTAGAACAACTAACCGCTATAGTGACTAGAAAGAAGCGTTTAACACCTAAGCGAAACAAGTGTAGAGTTGCTAATGTCCACACAAAATTATATATATATATATAATTATATATTAATAATATATATATATATATAATAATATATATATATATATATATATATATATATATATATATATATATATATATATATATAATATATAATATATATATATATATATATTTATATATATATAGGCAATTTGTAGTACTGTTACTGTACTTAACCTAACCTAACATTAACTAACCTAACCTAACCTAAGGGAACTAACCTAAACATAACTTAACCTAACCTAACCTAACCTAAACCTAACCTAAATTAAATTTCAATATTATACCAGTAAATAAGTAAACTTTCGAGGTTATGGAACTACGCTAGGCTTGTGAGGTTATTGAGATATTAACCTGACTAGTTACAGTATAGTATCGACAAATAGGCCTAAATTGTTTAACAAGAGAAGAGAGTAGGCTAAATCAGTGATATTAAATTTTAATATCCTTTGTATATATATATATATATATATATATATATATATATATATATATATATATATATAGTATATATGTACATATGTATATATATATATATATATATATATATATATATATATATATATATATATATATATATTATATATATATATATATATATATATAATAATATATATATATATATTATATATAATGTAATGGAATTACTAAAAATTATCAAACATTGCGTATTATGAGTTACTAACATCCAAATGGAATATATATATATTATTTATATATATATATATATAATATAGATATATATATATATATATATATATATATATATATATATATAATATATATATATATATTATATATATATATATATATACTATATATATCATGGGGCGTGCCGCAGAAAATATCATTTGGCGGCCGCCAAAGCTTATATATATATATACTATAATATATATTAGATATATATATATATTATATAATATATAATATATTATATATATATATATAATATATATTAATATATATATATATATATATATATATATGTTCCATCCATCCTGTTAGGGTATGCTGTCAGGTGCTACTTCCTCCAGAAGCTTCTCCAAAAATTTCTATCTTCAAATGTCTCGTTCTTCTTCTACTTCCTCTACGGTCTTGCCTCTACGTTGCCACAGCCTCCGCCCACCGAATCCATCCATCTCTTCCTCTGTCTTCCTGCTGGTCTCCTTACTTCTGGTCTCCAATCCATCATATCTAACTCAAATCCTCTCCCCTTCCTCATTCTTTTCACATGTCAAAACCATCCTAACTGGTTTCTCTCCACGCATTCAAACAGTTCCACCCTTAGTATCTCTCCTCATCTAGCTCACTCCCTTCTGTCTCTCAGCGATTACTCCTCTAATGAGGTTCTATAGTACTCCATTTCCGAGCTTCTATTCTGCTATTTTGTGTCGTATTCATTGCCCAGCATTTCAGATCCATACAACAATATCCGTCTCAGAATGTTTTATATATTAATATTTTAACTTCTGTTGGTATCCCTTTCTCCTTTAGCAACGGGTATAACATTCCCACATTCCGTGAAAATCTCCCAATTCTCGCCTTTTCAACTCGTCATCTTGTCTTTCCATTGACTGCACAAATACCACTTTCCCACAATTACTTAAATCTATTTCACTTACTTAAGCCTATAAGCTTCTATGCTTCACTACTATCTCTTCCGCTCTCTGCAATCACCATATTTCCGTTTTCTCTCTTGTTTATTCTCACCACATTCAATACCACATTCCAATCCTATTTACAGCTTCTTTGCAGGTCTTGAGCTCCTGATGTTATCACTGCCTCATCATCCGCATAAACCAAAGTGTGTTCCCTATTCTCCTTTATGCATATCCTTTTAAGGCAGCTGTCCAGGTAAAGTGCAAAGAGCAATGGTGACAGTACACTTCCCTGTCTAACTCCCGTTTTCACTTCAAACCACTTCTCTCTTCCTGTTTCCTCTAACCGTATTTATTGGATTTTCATACATACTTTTGATGGCTGCAATCAGACTTTCTGGTATAGCATACATCGGATCTTCTAACACTCTCCACAGTCTCTCCCTATTTATTCTATCGAATGCTTCAAAAACTCTTTCCTTGGTATCCCTCTTTCTTGCTTCAAAAATACGCTGAATACCTAAATTTCTTATCTCTTTTCTAGTGTCTACTAGTATAGCAAGTAATATATTCTCAGGATGAGCAAATTACGAGTTGTTTTTTAGTTCACGCTCCATAATTACCACATGATTTTTGTCTACGTTTTTACGTAGGCACATCAGGTACCAAAAATTTCGCGTTCCATCAGTTGCCTTTATATGAGACTTTATTCAAAACCACCCTGGCGCGTAAACTTTCATTATTATATTTACTAGATTTTGAAGAGCTTTACTTGGAAGTTGTGTAGAAACGTATAACCATAAGATCCTGTTTGTTTTGGTTAGCCATCTGGCATGATGAAGGATGCCTGGAGATATATTGGCTAATGATGGCGATATATTCCTTGGTGTTATACTATTACACCATTTCATACAAATATTTTTGGTCAGTACTAAGTTGTTTAACGATATCTTCGGGGATCTCTTTAAGAGTGCTGCTTACACGTTTAAAATTAACAATCTCAGCTTATTAAATCTTCTTCAATTTTTTCACAATGCTACCAAAAAACTGAACAAATTTTTCTCTATTTTCCTTCGGATTGGACTGGAAAGACGTGTCGGAATGGAAGTTCACTTGCATGTAAAAAACAAACTAGGCACTTACAATTTATTTTGACCATATTATATATTATATATATATATATATATAATATATATATATATATATATATATATATATATATATATATATATAATATATATATTATATATATATATATAATATATATATATATATATATATATATATATATTTCAATCATTCTCAAAACATCACCAAACTCTTCCAGTGTTAACTGGAGTTCCATCGCAAATAATTGCTTTAAGGGAGTTTTTGCTATTAGAATCAATTGTGAAAGTATTATTTTCATCAGTAATACATTTGGCGTTGCAGTATCAGGTTGTGGAAAATGAGTCATGTAAATATCATCTGGTTCTCTGACAATAACATAGTATTCCTCATATTCAGTTCTAGCTTTTGTTTTAGTATGATCTTTTCTGCCGTCGAATCTTATGCATCCAATGTTAGAGTTTTCTAATTGCATTCTGATGATATTCGTGTTGCCAACACGTTTTCACTCCCTTTCAACTTTTTTCATATCATGCATTCAATATCCCCATATCCTTTAATGCTGCATTCACAGTATCAACAGTTACCCTGTAGCTTACACGATACCTGTCACCTGTTATTGCCAAATTATTATACCCAAATCTATTCTGAGTATTTTCTCCAAGCTCAAATTCTGGAAGAAATTCATCATCATTTCCACTTTTCTTTTTTTCCATAGTATCTTCCTCTATAACATCAAAGTTTATTTACATGTTGGTTGAAGTTGCACAAATTTCTCCGCCTTGTGTACTACTACTACTAAAACAACCCCTACCCCTCCCAAGACTTACAACAGTTTTACCACTAAGGCTTTCCAATTTTTCTTGCGTCTTTCTTCTCGCACCTATCACTGCTTTATCAATTGGCCATAGTTGATTTTTCTTTCCTTTTTGACCTACAAATGATTCTTATTCAATAATAGGTATTCTAATTTTGCATCTGCAATCAGTTCTTTGAATTTTTTATCATAACAGTTTCATGTTCAAATGTCAAACATCTTATCAAATGACTTTACTACAGCTTTGAAGTCATCATTTCGTCTGCTTTGTGGGAGTCTTATTAGTTTCAAAGCTGATTCTATAAGTCTTTGAATTCTTAAAACTCATGAAAAAAAATTCTGCTGAATAAGATTTTTACAGAAAATATTTAATGTGCACTTTATTTTGTCTCATTTGTGTGTATGTGTTTGTGTGTGTGTGTTTAGGGGATTTATAATACTAAATATCATATGTTTATGAAATTTAGTATACCTTGTAAAGTCACTGGTTCAAATAAAGATCATATATTTAATACCCATTCTTTATCTTGCTTTATTTGATAGTAGAAAGACTGAATTCTATTTAATAAAAGTGATTTCACCTTCCAAGGGGTGGGGCGGAATGGGGTAATTTTTAAAATGGGGGGGTAACTTTTTATCTGCTTCATTGAAGAATCAAAATATTACCATCCTAGATGCGTCTAGTCTTTCTGATTATATATATAATATATTATATATATATATATTATATATACGTATTATAGATATTATATATATATATATATGATATATACTATATATATATATATATATATATATATATATATATATATATATATATATATATATATATATATATATATATATATATATATATAAAATGTTTGATTTATTTTGATAATTAAAGTAATTATGAGCCTGGGAAGTTAAAGGGAGGAGACCCCCTAAAAATGTTTCGTCCTCCAGAATTCAAAAAGTATTCTCCTCAGAACATACACCAATTTTCATAAAAAATCAGATACGTAGTAGTGGGTGAAATTGGTTGATATGTTCTTTTATGCTCCAAAAAGGTAAAAAAGTGGGGTCTGTGCGCGAGGGGTAGAGGGATCGCACAGCCCTGAAATTTTAACCATAACATTAGACCATGATACTGACTTGCGTGCATACTGTTGTTTTTCAAAATAAAATTTTGACCCACCCTAATGTCCAAATAGATGAGGAGAAAGTGAATAAAATGGTGTTCAGGCCGATAGCAATGTTGTATAGCACTTTTTGTAAACTTTCAATTGCAGCACAGCTTTTGATCAAAGTTCAATTTTAATAAAATAAATTATATCTTTAAACGCAATGGAAATAAGCCACTGAGTATACAAATTGGCGAAAATATTTGTCATCGTTTTCATACCTAAGGATTGTAGTCTTTTTTTTTCACGAATATAATTACAAACTATGGTAAAAAAAAAAAAAAGATTAATATTTATACTAATATTAAGAAAAAGAAAATTGCATTTATTTCATACCTCGGGTGTGTGAACGTTAAGATATAGACAATCTTCATGACCAAAAGATTCAGCTTCAGAAATTTTTCCCTGGAATACATCGAGAAGGTCACTTTGAAGACAAAGCGGCGGGTTTTTGGTTGTGTCTATAATCCCATCCCATGGAGACTTAGGTACAGGTTCCTAATAATAATAATAATAATAATAATAATAATAATAATAATAATAATAATAATAATAATAATAATAATAATAATAATAATAATAATAATAATTTCACTGAATTCTATTTTTTCTCTTCTCTGAAGGATATAGAGAGACTCCCCAAACTCAAAATTTTTTACATTGGATTTTAAAAATATAATAATAATAATAATAATAATAATAATAATAATAATAATAATAATTTCACACAATACTATATTTTTGTCTTCTCTGATGGATAAAAGCCAGAAGTTCACCAAAATCCAAGAATTACGGAAAAATCAAAAGCCAGTGCCAAATAAAAGGCCCACATCTCTCGATAGACTGAGTTTGAAAGTGTTCAAGTCAAGGGAAGTTTGAAAAATAGATTAAGGGAACGTGTTTTTTTTAACCAGCGGTAGAATATGTAAGAATAAGCATAACAGTTATGTCTGGGATCAGAGAAGTGAACATACAAAGGACGAGACTGTTTAGAATGGCAAGTTGCGCGAATCTTCAAATAAGGAGGTATGGGAATTTTGAACAGCCCTGTCAGTTGTTAAAGCGATAGTATAATCAAAGTGTCGTAGCAGTTTCACGGGCATAAAGAGAGAGTTAGTGAAAATATGATAGTTGATAAGACGAAAAGCTCTAGATTCCACCTTTTCAAGGAAAGCTATGAGAGTGGAAAAACTACAGATATGTGAGGCCTACTCCAACCAGGAGTGAAAGACACCATTATGAAGAACAAGAAACTGAGGTGGTGCTAAGAAATTTCGAGGGCGACTCAGCACCCAGCGTATTACACGCTTGCTTAGTAGGAGGGATAATGTAAATCTTCCAAGAATGATGGGGAGAAATAGAATCACCAAGAATATTAAGTTAAAGACAGGCGAAAAAATTTAGTATCACATTTTCATCTTCTTCACCATCGTCAATGACATTCTTTTAGCTTACAAAATGCAGCAGGTGAACTTGCTTTCCATTTCTCTATGCATAATAATCTTGAATAGATAGTGTAGCAGCTAACATTATCCCTGATCGTCTTGGAGAAAACCAAACATTCTAATAAAGATAAGGCAAACTTCTAATCAATTTTTATATCCACCTCCTTGTTTCTTCGATCACCTTTTCTCTGTAAGCTGTTCTATCTCTTCAAGTTTTCGCAAGAAAAACCTTCAATTATTGAAAGGAAACGTTTTGGCACCGGTACTGATAATTAGCAGGACGTGCGGGAAAACATTTTTTTAATTTTTCTTTGAAATGTTTCATTTCTCAGACAGGAGAGGCATTTCTGCACGAACAGGTGAAACTATCTGCCACGGAGGTGTACATTCCATTCCATAAACCTTGGTTTACTCTGCATCTTCTCGTCGCCTTCAGAAAATATCCTGGACTTCAAACTCGATAACCTCATACTTTTCTTTCATCACGGAATCGTGAGAAATTTATTCTACTTTACACTAAACGCATATATGAAGTGTTAGGGTACATACCAAACCACTCCAATGCCCACTGGTTTGCACACCTTGTGTTCATATACATGTTAATCTTACACAGAAGTAGGCTGTCCTTTATTACACATCATAAATCACTATTACAGACAACAGTTTCCTTATAAAAAATTACAAATAAAAATAACAACCACACAGATCGCCTCGGAAAAGCCAAGAGGGCGACTTCCAAAAATGTTTAATCATCCGCCCCTCGCCCTATCAATAGTTGGAAGTTGAAGACCTCCGGTGGTGGGTTGGTGCCGTTACGAAATTGCCTACCTGTTTTGATGCACGGTCTTCTTTCTACATAAATTTCGGCGACCTTCGCTTTTTTAAAGCTAATTTCCACTTTCTTGTAAATCACTTCTTTACCGAAACTTGGGTGTTTGAGTGTTATAAGAGTAAACCCTACTCTGCTCTCTCTTACTATTCATGTCCTCAATTTTCTGCTAAAGGCGGTTGTTGTGCCTATGTTTGTACACAATGACGTTATTTGTTCTCTTGTCTCCGATTTGGAATCTGCCGAATTTTTTACCATATGGCGCAAGCTATCCTGTCAATAAACTACTAAATTTTTCTGTTCTGTATATCTGCCTCCTAATCCAACTGAATATTCTAAATTCTTCGAGAACTTAAACTCGAAATTAGAACACATTCTCTCTTCTTCACCTTTCTCTAAAATCATCATTCTTAGTGATTTTAACGTCCACCACCGCCAGTGGCTTTCCTTTAATTCTCAAGATACAGCTGGTGAACTTGCCTACCATTTGTCTCTCCAGAATGAACTCGAGCAGTGGGTGCAGCTCCTTACTCGTACCTCTGATTGTCCTGGATATGAACTCAACATTCTAGACCTTTTCCTAACCTCTAATCCTTCTCCTTTCCTATGCTGTTAAACGTTTCCTCCTCTGGGTTTCCCCCATCACCTTCTTATCTCTGTATCCTGTTCTTTCTCTTCAGGTCTTCCGCAGGAATTTTTGGAATTTTGGTGCTGCTAACTGGTCGGAATAGCGGTCGTACTTCTTTGACTTACCATGGAATGACGACTGCTTCCGTGGGAGGAGTGTCGAGGTGATTCCCTCTGGCATGGAAGGGTACATTTCATATTATTTCCCTTTAACTAAACCTAACAAACCTTGATTTAACTCTAATTGCTCTTGTGCTACTCGCCACAGGGAAGCTGCCTTCAGAAGTTCTCCTTTTACTCCAGAAGCCCACGCAACTTATATTCATCCTAGAGTCGTGCAAAGCTTATTTTCCGTGACACTAAAAACTTTTTTATCCATAGAAAAGGCAATAATCTTACTGGTTCCTCTTTTTAACGTACTTTTTTGGCATTGTGAAAAAAATGTAAACTCTGAATTTGCTTCTTCCCCTTTCTCTCCTTTAGTATCTTCCGACGGAACAACTGCCGCTTCACATTCAGCTAAAGATGAACTCCTTGCTCAAACTTTTGCTTCCAATACCACTTTAGATGATTTCGGAGTTATTTCCTCCTTCTCCCCTCCCTCCAACTCAATTATGCTTAATATTGTAATTTCTCCTAAAGAAGCTATTTCTGCTCCCTCTCTCCTGTGATTCTCAAAACTTGTACTTTCGAGCTCGCACCCTGTCTTGGCAAATTATTCCGTCTCTATCTTTCTTCTTTGACATTCCCTACTTGCTGAAAACTTGTGCTTGTTCAGCCTGTGTCGAAAAAAGGGGACCCCTCTAAACCTTCCAACGTCCAATCCTATAACTTCTGTTCTTTTTAAAGTTT
>JABUQX010082708.1:0-10000 GCA_015478945.1 Trachelipus rathkii | reverse complement strand
TCTGACCTTTGACATTTTGCAGCTTTCTTCCAGCAAGACCTTCCTATTCCCATGCAAGTCCCCATTACATCCTCCTTCCAAACTGTTCATTTACCTCTTGTTTTCTCCTACGTATTACACCTTTTAGTATTTCTTTTTTCCTCCTTATATAATTCCAAGCATCTTTCTTTGAGTCTTCATCATTTGCTTTTAGTACATTCAACCACCCTTCTTTTTCACTTTTAATCGCTTGCATCACCTCTTCATTCCACCACTCACTGTTAACATTCTTACTTCCTACTATATAATATATATATATATATATATATATAGCATTTATATTTGTTCTTGACTAAAATACTCATTTACTAAAAATTATAAATTACTGTAAGTAATGAATACTATAAATTACTAGAATTATTTTGTTAGCTTTGTTTCTAGCTGAGCATTGCTCTGATACTTCCAAGTTTCTATTAACAGCCACACTCAAATCCTTTTTTTTTTTTGTCAACGTATTGCAGACCAATCTTGATCCAGGGGCTCATGATGAATCGAATTGTTTTGCCATATGAATAACTTTACACTGATTATATATTATTGAAATTCAATTGTCACTTATCAACATAACTTTTCCGCTTTTCTAGTTTGTATAGAAATTACAGAATCTGTAAAACTAACAATTATGGTTTGAGGTTCAATTTAAATGTATAAGAGAATTGTAATATTGCTTTAAATATAGTGCTATAAGTTAAGTGTTTCATTTACGATGAAAAATCACTATATTTAGATTCTAGACTCTTGACGTTTGTGTACATTTGTACAGCACAGAGCCCAAGCATTTTTTTGCTTTAATATTTATTGTTTAGTGTTCTATAATATATGATATATATATATATACGTATTATATATATATTATAATATATTATATATATTATTATGTATATATATATATATATATATATAATACTATATATAGTATATATTATTATATATAGTATATAGTATATAATATATATATATATAGGCCTTATTTAATTTTGCCAGATGGTCAGTTTTTACATTTTTTTTTTGTTTTTTTTTTTAATATTATTGCTACTAAATTATAAGACCAAATGAAATTCAGTTAGGTAACGAACATGATTCAAAAGTTCGAAGTATTTTTTAAATTTAATTTTAAAAAATCACATTTGTTAATATTGTATTTAAAAATTGAAATTATCTCAAAACGTACGGATACTTACAGAAAAAACGATAACATATTTTGAATCGGCCGATATTAAAGCTTATTACAAAAAATGTAAAAAAAACATTTTTATTCATAGAATACAATATCTCAAAAAACGTACGACACTTACCGAGAAAAACCAAATCTCCATTATGTTGACATTAGCGTTATAAAGACTTAGTTCACAAATATGTAAAAAAAAAAAAAAAAAAAAAAAAAAAAAAAAAAAATAAAAAAAAAAAAAAAAAGTTTAGGGGGCTCGAGCCGACCGGGGACAGAGGGAGGACGTTTTCCAATACCCCCGCTCTTTGGTATATTGGGCTGTCGCGCGGGGGTTCCGGAGCCCTCCCCGGAGGGGGGGAAATAGTCCTACCCTAGTCGTCCCCCGGAAGCCGCAAAGACCCCGACTCCTGCCATCTTTTGCGGTTTACCCTTTGTGATTTCCTATTAGTTAAAAAAAAATAAAAAAAAAATTTAAAAGTTTACGGGATCGTAAAAACGTAATGGTCTATTATAATTTTTACATCATGTCCGTTACACTGAAATTCATTGTTAGTATCTATAGATATTGATAATGGTATATTAAAAAAAAAAAAAAAGAAAACTTCAAAAACTGACCATTGTCTGAAACAGAAAGGTCATAAATTACTATCACTATAGTATATACTAATATATATTACTTATTTAATATAAACTATATATTATATATATATTATATATATATATATATAATATATAATAATATATATATACTATACTATATATATTAGTGGGTGATAATAGTATAGTATTATATATGGCCACGGCCTCTAGAGAAGAGTCCGGGACAGTCCGGATATTCTCAAAAACCTACAATGCTACAGGGAAAAGATTATACAGTGTGAATCCTGCTAGTGGGATTTTACCAAGGAACTGTAAAAAAAAAAAAAAAAAAGATTTAGGGCGCGCTCGACCAACAGGCTACAGAGTGGGGGAAGTTTCCATTACCCCGTAGGGGCATGGCGGAAGGAACCCTCCCTGCACGCCAAGAACCACAAGACGCGGGTTCCGGAGACTCGCCCGAGTTGGTGCGGAAGTTAGTCCCTACCCAAATCCTTGGCAATTTTTTTAAATAGTTGAATGATGACGACGGAATGAATCTTCCTCCTCTTTTACTTGTATATATGAGAATAGTATGATCATTATCGGGTGGTACCGGGATTGGTGATAAGCCTGCAACCTCTAGAATTATTGGCAAAGGGAATGGTGGGGAGAGCTCCATCAGGCTTGGTCTCTCCGTTTCAACAAATTACTTTTATCCCTGCCAATGAGGTTTCCGTCTTGCCAATGATAATTAGGCACATATCAGCAGTGTTTCTCATAATATTCCTGTGATAAACAATATGACCGTGTTGTAAATTAATAAGGTTTCATTACGCTAGGGAACGTTGCTTAATCTTGGAGCTCTGTTAAAAAGTTTCAGTCACGCTATGCCTTAAGCTGTCGTCCGAAGATTACGATTCAGGCTAGCTCAACGCAAAGAATGCACACAGCGAATTTATTAACGAAAGTACAGGATGTTTGAAATATGCTATAAGCAATTAACATGGCGGGAATGTACTCAAACACTAAAAATCATGCAGCGTGGAATATCTAAAAGCGCTCCAAAATGTGCGAGTAAAAAACAAGCGTATTTTTTTTTTTTTACTAATTAACATCGAAACTTTTTTTAGCTATACTACTTATATTATATATATATATATAGTATATAAGTGGGGTTACTATATGTTTATATACTATATATATATAATTTAGATAGAGGGTAGTTATTTGAATATATAATATATATAATATATATATATATATAATAATATATATATAGATAGTATATATATATATATGTGTGTGTATGTGTGGGGGTGTGTGTGTGGGTGTGTGTGGGTGTTGTGTGTGTAGTGGGGTGATGTGTGTGTGTGTGTGGTGTGTGTGTGTAGTGTGTGTACGTAGGGTGTGACGATGCATGGATGAAGGAACGGACAAAAGAACAGATTTTGATGTAAACTTTATTTGAAGAAGCAAAAGATTTAAATATATATAATATATCAGGGGCGTTTATATATATATAATCATATACTACTAATATAGTTGTGTGTGAGGTGAATATATAATATTAGGTATATCTATATTAGTAGTACATATATTGCAGCCTAGGACGGTGGGGAGGTTGGGTTATATATATGATATATATTTTATGCATTAGTATAGCATAAGCGTACCGTAACCACATACTACAGCGGAATAGAATATATCTCCATGGTCAGACGTTGAAGTGCAGACATCAAAACCGTCCATTTTCTTCGAGAAATCGCGGTAACTGTCCGGAGATACAAAATAGTAGAGTTATAAATAGGTATTCTCATGTAACCTAGCGTAAGGGTATATACTATTATTATATAGTTTGCCTGATAAAGAGTAAAGATATATATTGTGTATATTATATATACTTATATATAGTATATATTATCTACCCTTGGGGTTTAACTCGTTAGTTTAAAAAAATCCGATGGCAGGATTCGGTCCTCTGGCTTCCGGGGAGCGAGCAGGGTGATATCTATTTCCCACCCTCCTGGAGGGTTTTCCGGAACCCCGGGGCGTTCTTTTGGTATTTGTGTGTCGCGTGGGTTCCTCCGCCCCTCCACTACTGGGTATGGAAAAACGGCCCCCATCTACCCGGTTCCCCGCGGTCGGCGTCGAGCCCCTTAATGGGCCGTGATATATATATATAATAATATATATCTTATATATAATAATATATATATATATATATATATACTATATATATATATATTACTATACTAATATATATTATATTCTGTCCTTTAAAAGTTGTCTTTTATAAAAGGGGAACAGCATGGGGACTGTCGCAAACCCCGTAGGGGAGGGCGGAGCGAACCCCCGCGACACCCAAAATAGCGCGACAGAGAGCGGGGTGTCCGGAAGACCCTTTCCGGAGGGGGAGAATAGTCCTTACCCTGTCGTTCCCCGGGAGCCGGAGCCGAACTCCGGCCATCGGTGGGTCTACCCTTGGGGGTACAACATTAAGTTTATATAATTTTTATAAACTATATGAGTAGGCCCATGGGGGGTAGACGTATATATATAGATGAGGGGGGTGAGGGTATAGGTGGGGGTATATGATGTATAGTATATGTATATAATATACTATACTTATATATAGGTATGTGAGTAGGTAGGTATTATATTATGTGGTTTATATATCATGGCGTAGCTAGATGTTTCAACGTGATGGGTAGGCAAAATATAATATATATAATATAGATATATATTATATATTATACTTATATTATATAATAAAGTACTATATTTTATACTAATATATATATGCGTGCGATTTACGTCATAAATTGGAAGAAGGGAGGAGTCGAGAACGCCTTGCACCCTTGGATCTGCCTCCTTCCCCTTAATTTGAGAGACATCCCCATTACGTTCCCCCTAATATTGTCTTTTTCAATGGTTTTAGAAAGGCCGATATGTATTAAGAACTAAACTATTTTATATACGTATGAAATAAAATAAAAATATTATATTATAATTGTTTATCAAATATTTGTATTTTATTTATCAGATGTGTCACATAAGTAGATTAAAGTTAGTAAACATTAGTATAGACATTGAAGGGGTGAAATTAAATTATTTTTTCTTCTATATATTACTACTATATATATATATATATATATATATATAAATATATATATATATACTATATATAATATATTATATATATATATATATATATCATTTATATATACTATTGTATATATATATATATACTATAATATATATATATATATCTTTCTTTCTTTCTGTCACCTCTCCTCTTTTGCCCCAAGATTGGGCGGTAACGGTGCTGTACAAGCAATCGGAAAGAAAAGCAGTAGCGAGAACATGACAACGAACTCGAAAAGAAAGTCCAGCCTTACCGCCCCTCTGTACCATTGATTAGTGAGAGCTCGTCACAGGCAGAAAATCCACCCTAGAGCTCACTGGGACCGCGCACCGGACCCTCCACTATGGTAAAATCGTCAATGTAAGGGGTTCACCCCCTGGCCCAGGTGGGCCACAACCATGCCCCCATGCACAAACCCCCCCATTCTCTCCTATATCATGCACCTTATTCTCGCCTCTGGCCAAACTCACATTTCGTCTCCATTCAGACTTCAGTTCACCGACTCAATCACTTTCTCTTCGGTTCTCCCAGCGGTCGGTTCCCACACAACTCACACCACTCAATTACATCGCCTTAACCAAACCTACTTCGAAATCATTCAATCTTTTCCACCATTGACCCAAACCATCTCAACCCATAACTTTCATTTTCTTCATTTAACCCTTTCTTCACACCACACCCACTCTCTATACTTTCATTCCTCTCTTTATCAATTCCTTCTTCACACACCTAGCACACCCCTAAGAATTGTCACATCTGAACACACATTGAACTTTAGATCCTCATACTTCTTATTCCAGACCATAGTCCTCACTACCATACAAATAACACAGGTACAACATACCCTCATTGTAAGACCCTAGCCACTCAAGACTTACTCCCTTTGCATTTCACTAACGATTTAATTGCACCCACCACCTTCCTGCCATTCACAACCTTTCCTACTACACTCTGCATCATCCGTTCCCTTCTCAATCCAACATATATTCTAAATTTAAACTCAGACACCTGTTCTAGCTGCTCACCATCTAACATAACTTCACACTGAAGAATGTCCTCAACTCACAATCATAACCTTACTCTAATCCACGTTTACTTTTCAAGCCCCTCCTGGTCACACAACCCTGCCAAATCTCTCTATCAATCCTCTCAAAACTCTCTTCAGATTCGCACACAGAAACCAAAATCATCCGCATATAATTAGGTAGAGCACCCTCCACTCAACTCCATTCTCCACCATATCTAACACCACTTTCCTGCCATCCCCACCTTCAAAATTCTTTCATAACCCCATCCATATACAAAAATTGAATAACCAAGGAGAACACAAACAACCCCTGTCTTACTCCGCTATTTAATCCTTAAACCACTCACATTGACACCATTTATGTCTTACAACACGGCTTTCACTATCGTCATACATACTATTTGATTCCATTCAGAAAGCCTACCACCAAAACCCAATATATCACTAACACCCCCATAACGCTTCCCTATTAACTTTTATATACGCCTGTTGCAAATCCATAAACCTAAATACCAATTTATTCTTCTTCTCCCTTCATTTCTCAATCATTTGATTCAATGTAAAGATTTTGATCCACACATCTCTCACCACTCACCTAAACGCACCTTGTTCTTCCCAATCAGTCCTCAGTAACTCGAACGCCACCTTCTCTTCGACCAATAATTACCCAGCATAATAGCTTCGCGATTACAACACTCAATAAACTATTCCCCTATAATTTCTACAGTGCCCTTTATCTCCACCCCTATACAAGGGTACTATTACCGCTCCTCTCAATCCCTTGGAACTACTATAATATATATATAATGAAAATTAAATTAAAATTGCAAGTGAAAAACGGTTTGCAAAGAAAATTAAGAAAAAAAACTATTTTGGCAACCATCTAAACGACGCACGGCAGGCTCAGCCTTGCCACTTATATCAGTTGCAAGTAAAGGATAATCTTTATCTTCAGCCTACGCCTATCCTTAAGTACGGCAGTTAACAGTGGATTAGCAGCAAAGCATAAATAGCTAATCTTTTGGTTTTATATTTCTTTAAGATTTTGGATTAACTTTTCTTAATGGTTCCTATATATTAACATGCTTTTTTATATTTTTTTTATTTGTTTCTTCGAATTATAATTTGTTCCTAGAAACATAAGATAGGCCCTGCCTCACCCAGCCCTATTCCCATTAACTACGCACTGACATATATAATATATTATATATATATAAATATATATTATTATAATATACTATATATATATCTATATAATATAATAGTATAATATATATATATAATATTATATGATACACTTCTAGTTTCCAGTACGAGCCTCGGAGACAATGACGTGTGAGTCTGACGTCACGCGGACATTGGAGATATATTTCTAGCTAACGGTTACAGGTTAACGAGTATCTACACTATGCCCATATAAATATCATATATATATATAATATATATATATATTATAATATATATATACTATATACTTATATATATATATATTATATATATATATATATAATATATTATATATATATATATATATATAGACGAAACATAAAAATCAAATGGATTTAAAAAAAAATCGCTATGTTTTATAAATAAGTACCTTCAGATACGACCAAGCTTCATGGCGTCGGGGATACTTTTTATTTGATAAAGAAGAAAAAATGTCAAAAACAGTAGTCAAAAAACAATTATAATATAATATATAATATAATATATATATATCTACTACTATATATATATATTATATATATATATATATATATTATTATTAATATAATATTATACTATATATATTATATATAATTTGTTTTCAAATAAATAAAAGAATAACGGAATATTTAATTTTATCCTTAGATCTTACAGCATTTTCTATTGGTTACGAATATTTGGTATTTTGCGTGTAGCGGGGGTCTTCCTCCGCCCCTCCTACAGCGGTTTGGAAAAACGTCAGGCTCGAGACCCCCTACTTGGCCGTGTTTAAAATAACTACTATATTCATATTATATATAATATATATATATTATATATAATTTATACTATATATTATTACTTATATATATATATATTATATATATATATACACATATATATATATATATTTTATTGTTTAGTTCCCTAAAGAAATAATTTTCTTTTATAGCAACTGCAACAGTACGAAAATGGTACCAAACCGAAATCAGGAATGTCGGTTATTAAGTGCAAACAATTTTGCTGTCACTGTTCAGTTGCTAACTGCAGGACCAACTTCCAAAGGAAGGACTTTTTTGTTTTTAAATTATGACAATATATATACTATATTTATTCTACATATTATATATATATTATATAATAATATATATATATATAATGATACTATATATATATATATTATAATATAGTATATATATAATATAGCTATATCATAAATAAATATATACTTTTACAGTGATCACACGACTCACGGCAAAAGCCCTATTGCAAGGAGGGGTGTTAAACATCTAACAAAAATTCCACTAACGCAATTACGCAGATGGAGCCACAGACTCGGGCTTTAAATGAGGGCAGATTAAAATTGAGTAGGCAAAACAGGAAGATGGAAGAGCAGCTTTCACAAGAACGACGGTGAGCAGGCAAACGAAGGACGGCACCGCAGCGAACATAGTCTAAGAGTATGCTGAATATCAACACAACAACTCATGTGCCGACACAAGCACCCTCTTGTGCTACTGAAGGGCGGTCTTTAAAGGCGTGGTGGCACACGCGAGTGGAAAGTTCCCTCAAGCACTTGCCCTACGGTACCTATAGAACGAGAATAACCAGCACCAACATCGACCGCCGCAAAGACGTAGAGGTCAAGTGGAACTAGAAAGAACAGGACAGTTTATAAGTCTTTTTGCCTTTGATGACTCGACCCATCCCAACAGCCGGTGTGAACACCTGAGCCCCCCCAGAATGAGAGCAGTATCCATCCAAGGGCGGATGAGGCCCTTGTATAACTGAAGTTAACTGTGAAGAGGAAAAAAAAGTCTCGCAGTCTAAACACGAACTCCAGTTTCTAATAGAGGCCGCGCTGTAGGCAAACCGTCTGTGATGTGAGCTTTCAGACATTTTTTTTGCTTATCGTTAAGGGCAAGGACTGTTTATATGTCACACAGGAAGACGAGGAGAACCATCGAAAGCGTAGGAAAGTTAGCAGGTGTCTTAGAGAGGGAGAATTTTATAGAAGTTGAGTTTTAAATGAATTTGAAATTTACACAATATGTCGACGACCCCACCCGGAAATGCTATCCAGATCAGCGTAGAATGAACGGAAAGGAATTAAGATCGAGAGGCATTCTAGATTACAAAGAAGAGCAGAATTGAAATGAGATTCGAAGAAGAAGGGTCGAGTCATCGGCATGATGAGTTGAATAGAGTTAATGTTGCACGTTGAGAAGAATACCATTACGGAAAGTAGGAATAAAGCTAGGAGCATAAGACCAGAACCGAGGACACCACTATTGACAGAAAAGAGAAGAAGAAGTCGCCCCATCAACAACAGCCCATATTGAGCGATTTGAAAGAAAACTAGAATAAAAGTAAGCAAAAGAGAAGGAGGAAACCCAACAGCGAGGGGAGCTTGAGGAGAGCAGTTGACGCGTGCCATTACCCTGTCAAATGATACTCTGATTATGTTCCACAGCGCCACCACCAGAGTCTTCCCGTAGTTCCTAAGGGTGGAAAACATACAATCCGCTAAGATAGAGAACATGATACTACTCCACGCAGACCTCGAGCGCCGCAAAGCCGTACTGGCGATCGGAAGAAGTGAATGAGATCCAGATGAATCTAAGAATGATCGAGTTGAGAAATGTTTCAAAGATCTTAGATAGAATACAAGTAAGAGCTAAAGGGCGATAGTTAGAAGGATCAGAGCGGTTCCTTTTTCGAATAGGTTGGGATGTGCGACGCATTCCAACACCTGAGGAAAGTTTAGTTTGAGACATAGAGATTATAGTTGACATCGAGCGGACAGGGGATGCACGGAAGCAAACTCACCAAAATCGGGGGAGATCTCTCTCATGGG
>JABUQX010082707.1:0-15000 GCA_015478945.1 Trachelipus rathkii | reverse complement strand
GGGCGGTTCCACAGGTCGAGAAGGGAAGATATAGAGAAGTCGGCACGGGGGGCGTCGAGAGCGGTGCACCCCAGAAGGAGGTGCTCCATTGTGTCCTGGGAAATGTGACATCTGGTGCAAGTGGGGGAGGTAACATTGTCTAGTTTGAATCTATATTTATATTGTAAGAGTTTTGGGTGGTGACCTGATCTGCTCCGGGCGAGGTCAATTTGGCCTCTTCTAGACAGTGTTTCTTCTATAAGGGAAATTTTTGGGGAGGGGGAGTTTAATGGTGTGTTTAGTAGATTGTTATTGGGGCGGTTTTGTAGGTACGTGTTGGTTAGTTGTGTATGGATATGTGTAAGCCATGACCTATTGGGAGGGGGAGGGGGAGGGGGAATAATGTTGTAGATGTTATTATAGAATTTAGCTGGTGAGGAGGGTGGGGATTTTAGTCTGTGTCGGGAGGGGTTGGAGAATATTTGGTGGCATGGGTGGGTTGGATTTAGGGTTTTCTGGTAGAATTGAGTCCCCACCTTGCATCCAGTGATAATTCTGAAGGGCGGTGTGTGGTTGTTGTCATGTAGATGTTTTATGGGGTGTGATTTAGTGCATTCAGTTGATAATTCTAAGGGCGTGTTTTGTCTGATTTGTAATTTTTTTTAGTTAGATTTGTGATCAGTCGGGAAACCATGCGGGGGAAGCATAGTTTATGTTTGTTCTGAGGAGTTGTTTATAGGTGGTGGTAAGGGTAACCTTGTGCTTCTGCCCCTGAAATTTTCTGCGGACGCCCATGTTCGGAGGGTGTTTAGTTTCCGTTGGGTTGATGAGGTGATTTGGTCGATGTGGGGGAGAACGTCATGTGTGTGTCATAGGTAAGACCTAATATTTTTGGGGTTTTGTTTAGGGGGAGGGGGTTGTTGTTTAGGAAAACTACTGGGTGGAGTGAAGATTGGTGGCGGTCGGTGGTCAGGAGGGTGATGGAAGACTTGAGGGGGGAGGCGGACATTCTATTGGAGAGTAGCCAAGTTTCTAATTGTTGTAGGTATTCTTGGGTGTGATGAGTGGCTATATTTACGTCTGGATGTTGAGAAATGAGGCTGATATCATCTGCGTATGTGATAAGTTTGGTGGATTGGTGGGTAGGGATGGGCAGGTCTGCTGTGAAAAGGTTGAAGAGGAAAGGAGAGAGAATGGCGCCCTGTGGGACGCCGTTTTTGTAATTTAATGGAGTGGGAGAGGTTGTTTTTGTGGAGAACCTCTAGCAAAGCGGTTAGTTGAGAAAATTAGAAAAGCCATTTTTGTCGTGATTTTTTAGGAGTGTGATTGAAGGATTTTTTTAATAATGATTAAATGTGGGACAGTGTCAAGGGCTTTGTTTGATGGTCGATTGCTGAGGAATGGGATCATATGGGATCGGGATTGTCGAAGGCATTGATGTGTGTTGGTGAGGGAGCTAAGGTCTGTTGGTTGTGGAGGGTTGCCTTTTAAGGCCATGTTGGAAATCTGGAGGGTGATGAGAGGGGGATTTTTTTTAATATTAGTTTCTCCAGTAGTTTACTAATGGAGGAGAGGAGAGGAAATTGGGCGGTAAAAGGAGGGGAGTTGGGGTCTTTTTTTCGTTTGGTTTTGATATTATGAATGCTTGTTTTCCCAGATTTGAGGGTATATAGTTAAGATGCCAGGATTTGTTAGAAAATTTCAGTGATAAGAGAATGTTTTTCACCGAGGTGCTTTTAGATGTAGTTAGGACTGAGCTGGTTCCTGTGGCTGAGGAATTTTGAGGGTTTGCATGGTTTCTATTATCCTTTCAGTTGTAAAAGGGGGTGGGGGTTGTGGTCTGAGGGGAGTTTTCTGGAGTAGTTTTTTATTTTCCTGTTATTGGGGTGGGTTGGTTTGCGAGAAATGTTAGCATAATGTTTTGCTAGTTGGCCTGATGTGTTATATTATATATATATATATATATAATATTATATATATATATTATATTATAATATATATATATATATATATATATAATATATATATATATTATATATATTATATATATATATATTATATATAATATATAATTATAGTATATATATATATATAATATATATATATTTATATTTATATATAATATATATATATATATATATTATATCATATATAATATATATAGATCTATGTTAAAAAGTACAAAAATATTATATTATTATTACTTTTTAAAATATTTTATTTCTTTTCTTAATAATATTTATTATTAATATATATATTATATAATAGTAAGTATATATATATATATATATATATATATATATATATAGTAAAGGTCCTCAGGTGTGAACTTTAAAAAAAAAAAATAAAATGCAAGATATTATTTTACTTATTTTAAATATTATTTTAACTGATCGCACAGCCTCCCACTCTACCTTTATTTATTTCACAACTGTGTCATTCCTCATCGCACCGCACCGCCCGCACCGACCACCACCGCACCGCACCGCACCGCACCGCACTCACACCGCAACGCACCGCACCGCACCACACCGAACAAGGAAGTTGAAATTATATACTTCTCCTGTGCATCTGCCAACCTTGTTACTGACTTACTTGCTCAGACCGAAATTGGAATGACATTTTACTTAAACGCAAAGATAACATAATCATTTCTCTCTCTTTCACTTAAAAAATTTCCACTTTTAAAAATTTCTTTGATTAGAAAACATAAAAGGCAATTTTCCCGAAATTTACTCACATTATTTCGCGGTAAACTCTATTAATAGTTTTTATTGTAGTTTCTTACCTTATTTTATTAACCGACTATCCCTTAATGGCGACAGCAAGCCGTCTCTTTATCTCAGTAGAGCAATTATTTTCTCGTAGAAGCTCTAATGAAGAAGCTCTCTTAAAACATTTTCTATTTTATTACGATCATAAAATAAAGCCTTAGTGTACTTATAATTGCGTAATTGTTTCATTACCTAAATATTTTTGCTTCTTTTTTTGGGAATATTAAGGAACCGATGAAACATTTTTTGGAATTATGCTTTATTGCCGATTTGCGTTTGGAAAATATGGAGTTTTTATTTTTCTCATTTTTTTTACTTTCTTTCAGAATTCATTAGCAAAGAAAATACTTTGTTTTTGCTTTTTTAAAGGGAAAATTTAAAAGTAAATTGAATTTTGTTTAAAAATAATTATTATTCAGAAAAGATAAAATGTTTTTAATGATACTTTTCTTGCATTTATTATAATAGTTGTAAAAGGTTAAATGCAATGCATGAATAATATATGCTGACCTTCCAGAAAAAGTCTTGGAGAGGATGGGAAGAATTTTCTCATTATTTATTCATTAGGAAGTTTTTTATTCATTCCTAAATTTTTATTCTGAATAAAGGAATTACAATTTGAGTATTTAATAATTTTGACACACATACAGTTTTACATTATATAGTTCAATATTTATGCAATTTTAATATACCAATTAATTATATAAAAGAGATAATTTTCTTAGTATTTGAAATAGGGCTGCTAATTTCAACACCGTGTTGTGTCCTTTGAGCTCCGAATACAATACCTAAACTTTCTTATTTATTTATATATATATATATATATATATATATAGATGTTAAATATTGCATAATAATCGCAATTAGATAAGATGTTAAAGAAAGAACATATAATGAGAAGGTAAAGAATTAACTGCCTTCTCTGGGATTGAACCACCGCATGTTGCGCGTGAGGACAATATGCCCGGTGCTATACAACTGAGCTATCCTCCAAGCCAAAAACTTGGATTCAAGAACAGTTATAAAGCAACCGAGTTCCCGTCAAGGCGACATCACCAGGTGTCCAGTCCACTGTCCTATCTCTCGTTCTTTATATTTTTAGATGTTAAATATTGCATAATAATCGCAATTAGATAAGATGTTAAAGAAAGAACATATAATGAGAAGGTAAAGAATTAACTGCCTTCTCTGGGATTGAACACCGCATGTTGCGAAATGAGGACAATATATGCCCAGGTGCTATACAACTGAAGCTATCCTCCAAGCAAAAAACTTGGATCTCAAGAACAGTTATAAAGCAAAACCGATTCCCGTCAAGGCGACATCACCAGGTGTCCAGCCTGTCCTATCTCTCGTTCTTTATATTTTTAGATGTTAAATATTGCATAAAATCGCAATTAGATAAGATGTTAAAGAAAAACATATAATGAGAAGGTAAAGGAATAACTGCCTTCTCTGGGATTGAACCACCGCATGTTGCGCGTGAGGACATATTGCCCCTGTGCTATACAACTGAGCTATCCTCCAAGCCAAAAACTTGGATTCAAGAACAATGGTTATAAAGCAACCGAGTTTCCCGTCAAGGCGACATCACCAGGTGTCCAGCCTTCCTATCTCTCGTTCTTTATATTTTAGATGTTAAATATTGCATAATATTCGCAATTAGATAAGATGTTAAAGAAAGAACATATAATGAGAAGGTAAAGAATTAACTGCCTTCTGCTGGGATTGAACCCACCGCATTGTTTGCGCGGTTGAGCGACAATATGCCCGTGCTAACAACTGAAGCTAATCCTCCAGCCAAAAACTTGGATTCAAGAACAGTTATAAGCAACCGAGTTCCCGTCAAGGCACATCACCAGGTGTCCAGCCTGTCCTATCTCTCGGTTCTTTATATTTTTAGATGTTTAATATTGCATAATAATCGGCAATTTATGATAGATGTTAAAGAAAGAAAATATATATTGAGAAGGTAAAGAATTAACTGCCTTCTCTGGGATTGAACCACCGGCATGTTGCGCGTGAGGACCAATTATGCCCGGTGCCTATACAACTGACTACCTCCAAGCCAAAAACTTTGGATTTCAAGGAACAGTTATTAAAGCAACCCGAGTCCCGTCCAAGGCGACATCACCAGGTGTCCAGCCTGTCCTATCTCTCGTTCTTTATATTTTTAGATGTTAAATATTGCATAATAATCGCAATTAGATAAGATGTTAAAGAAAGAACATATAATGAGAAGGTAAAGAATTAACTGCCTTCTCTGGGATTGAACCACCGCATGTGCGCACGTGAGGACAATATGCCCGGTCCTCTACCAACTGAGCTATCCTCCAAGCCAAAAACTTGGATCAACAACAGTTATAAAGCAACCGAGTTTCCCTCAAGGCGGACATCCACCAGGTGTCCAAGCCTGTCACTATCTCTCGGTTCTTTATATTTTTAGAATGTTAATATCTGCATAATAATCGCAATTAGATAAGATGTTAAAGAAAGAAATAATAATGAAGAAAGGTAAAGAATTAACTGCCTTCTCTGGATTGAACCCACCGCATTGTTGCGCCGTGAGGGACAATAGCCCAGGTGCCTTTATACAAAAACTGAGCATATCCTCCAAGCCAAAAAACTTGGATTCAAGAACAATTATAAAAGCAACCGAGTTCCCGTCAAAGCGACATCACCAGGTGTCCAGCCTGTCCTATCCTCTCGTTCTTTATATTTTTAGATGTTAAATATTTCCTTAATAATCGCAATTAGATAAGATGTTTAAGAAAGAACATATAATTTGAGAAGGTAAAGAATTAACTGCCTTCTCTGGGATTGAACCACCGCATGTTGCGCGTGAGGACAATATGCCGGTGCTATACAACTGAGCTATCTTCCAAGCCAAAAAAACTTGGATTCAAGAACAGTTATTAAAGCAACCGAGTTCCCGTCAAGGCGACATCACCAGGTGTCCAGCCTGTCCAATCTCTCGTTCTTTATATTTTTAGATGTTAAATATTACATAATAATCGCAATTAGATAAATGTTAAAGAAAGAACATATAATGAGAAGGTAAAAGAATTAACTGACCTTCTCTGGATTAGAACCACCGCATGTTGCGCGCGAGGACAATATGCCCGGTGCTATACACTGAGCTATCCTCCAAGCCAAAAAACTTGGATTCAAGAACAGGTTATAAAGAACCGAGTTCCGCGTCAAGGGCGACATCACCAGAGTGTCCAGCCTTGTCCTACTCTCGTTCTTTTATATTTTTAGATGTTAATAATGCATAATAATCGCAATTAGATAAGATATATGTATATATATATATATATATATATATTATATAATTAATTATACAATAATTAAATAATATATATATATATTATTATATATATATATGATAATAATAATAATTTAATTTAATAATAATAATTTATAAATATATAATATATAATAATTAAATATAATAATTAAATATATTAAATATTAATAATAATTTTATAATAATTAAATTATAAATATAATATAATTATAATAATATTATAATATTATATTAAAAATTCTTTAGTTAAATAAAACTTTTTTAAAGAATAAATTATGTGCTAATATATATATATATATATATATATATATATAGGTTAATATATCATATTTGATCATTTGTTTATTAAGGTTGGTTTAAAGTATTTCTTACAAAGTAAAGATATATACCAAAACGTTTTATTTTTATATTTTAAGGATATATAAATATAGAATACTAATTATATAGTTAAAAATGGCAAATAAAATAAGCTCATAAAATTACTACTCATTATATATTAGTAATTTTTAAGATAAAATATATTTGTCTTTAAATTTTTTAATAAATATTTGAATGAAAGAAGAAATATTTGATAAATATCACTATATGAAAGAGAAAGGCAAGAATAAACATGATATAAGTTTATTATAAATATATATAAAGTATATATATATATATATAATATATTAATATATATATCCTATAGCATATTTTTTAATGGTATAATATGAATGGCATACGGATAAAAAATCATAATTGATTTTTTATCTAATATAACTGATTTTTTATACTTGATTTTTTTTAGCTCTCACAAAAAATTATCATTAGAATATATTTTTTAGTAATTATTATGCAAATGATTTTGTTCTTATTATTTTAAGATATTAATTATATTTTTTATAATAATTTATTGTGATGAGAAGAAGGTATATTAAGTGATATTTTAATGTCATTCCAAAATAGAAGAATAAAACTTATTAATCATAGAGAGGTTGATATATATTAAGAAATATTTCTATTTCTATTTTTACTCTAGTTTATTTATACATAATTATTATCTATATATATACATCTATTAATATAAATAATATCAATACAATAAAGGTATATTATTTCAATGTTTAATAAATATAAATTCTCGGAATTTCAAGTAAATTTCTGTATAATAAATATAATTTTAATTACATTTACTCCTTCATAAATAACACTCTATTTTAATTATATATAATGTATTTGCGTTATATGGGTTAATTCGATTATGTTAGATTCATTAGACTTATAATTTAGATATAAAATGCCCTTACTTATTTAAATGATCTTATTATGAAAATCACATTACAGTAATCATAATATATATTCCTGTATGAGTGTAGTAATAAGTATCTACTCTAGAGGGTTATTATTATAAACAATGTAATTACTTATAAACTTCAGAATAACTTTAAATAACCGTATACATAATAAGGATACATAATTATATATTATTATAAATTATAATTTACCGTTAAACTCCTACTAATATGTCATATATTACTGAAGCCTGCTAAGCTATTTTTACGCTATATATATAGCTGCGATATCGGATAGATCATATATATATACGGTACATATATAGTAGACTATCTCGACTATTAACTATTAATATATTATATATATATTTAAAATATATATATACTAGTGATACGTCACGATTCATCAAAAATATTGTCCAAATAAAATACTCACAAAAACATATCTAAATATAAAATATAACATCTAAAATTTTAGATAATTTTATTCTTACAAAAAAATCTATAAAAAATAATCTCTATATCACCTACAACCCTAGTGACCATTATATTTATGATTTTATCTATTTAATTATTTTACATAATATATTAATTAAGGTAAAAAAAAGTTGTTATATTTATTATATTCTAATAAAATATGATATAAAACAATGATTGTATTAATAACACTGTTCTATTATTTATGTTCTGTGTACTTTTGATTCTGAAAATAGTAATTTACTATTCATTCTTATGCCTGTGTACTGGATACAGGTGGAATGAATATAGATTAAATAATTCATATATTATATTATCATGCTTTACAATAAAATGTACTTTATTATTACTGCATATTATATAATATTAAACCCTCAAAATTACATTTCAATTGTGGATACATTTAAATTTATTTTCAGTTATTTACTTTGGAGAATTTTCAAAGAGTTGATTTAATATTAATTTTATATATAATATATATATATATAATTAATATATTATATATATATATATATTAATATATAATATATATATATATATAGATATATTATAAATATATAATATATATATATATATATATATATAATTAATTAAATATATTTATCATACCATATATATTAATATATATATATATATATATATATATATATAGTATATATATAGAATATATATATAATATATAATATAATATATATATAATATATATATATATATTAATAATATTAATAAATAGATATATATTATATATATAATATATATAAATTATTATATATATATATATATATCATATATATGTATATATTATATAATATATATAACTATATATATATATAATATATATATATTAATATTATTAATATTATATATATAAATAATATATATATATAATATATATATAATATATATATATATATTATATTAATAATATATATATTATATTAATAATTATAATATAATATATATAATATTAATATATATATATATATAAATTATATATATATTATATATATATATAGTATATAATATATAATATATATATATATTTAATATATATTATATATATAATATATATGCCTAGTCTATGTTTTAGCCAATGGTCAGTTTTGAATTTTATATATTGTTTTATATTTTTTATAATATAATATTTACTTAATATATATTATTAGATACCATATAACAATATGTAAATATTTATCAGTGTGAAATCGTGACTATAATGATATATAATAAAATATATATATTAAATAGGACCAGTTATATCCGTTTTTACGATCCGGATAACTTATGTTAATTTTTTTTTTTTTTTTTATATTTTAATCTTTTATATCAAAGTTTACCCTATAATAATAGGGTAAACCGCAAAGATATGATTAATTAGTATAAGTCGTATAGCTTCTGATATACTCATTCCTCGGAGGGATATCGAATCAGTGAGGTAGGACTGATTCCCCCCTCATTATCCGGTAGTAGTAGGGTTCATCCGTATAACCCCTCCGTTACTTTGGTATATTATATTGTATAGGTATGTCTACTATAGGGTGGGTATATATAGTTATCCTATCCTATACCCCTACTCACCACGGGGTTATTGATAGAAAACGTCCCCCCTCTGTCCCCCGTTAGCTCGAGCCCCCATAGAGTACCCCCTATAAATATTTTATTATATTTTATTATTATAATTTATTTTATATAATATTATGTAATAAGTCTATTAATTAACTATGACTGTAATATTACCGATAATATAATTTGTTATTTCTGTAAAGTGTCGTAATATCTTTTATCTCAGTATAGATATTATTTTCATTTTTTAATAATATTTCAGCGATAATTAGTGATTTTGTAAAATAATCAAAATTATATCTTCTAACTATAATTGATAATTCATTATCTCACGTACACTATTAATATCCATATTTTATTTGGTTATCATATTATAAGTAGGCATGCTTTTTTAATTTTATCTTTTAAAAAAATAAAATCTTCTTCAGAATAATTGACTTGTTAAGTAAATTAATGAATATATAAGGCATCCTCATATATATATATATATATATTATAATATATTATATGATTAATATATATATATATTAATATATATATATAATTAATATATATATATATAATATATATATATATATATATTATTTATATATATATAAATAATATTAATATATATAATATATATATATATATATATATATATATTATAAAATTATATATATAATATTATATATTATATATGTGATATATATATGCAAATTATGTATATATAGATAATAGAAACTTTAACTATGTGAACTAGTGTAAGGTATTATTTTATTAATATGATTATACATCTAACATCACAAGGATAGTAGTAAAAACACTAAATCATTCATAAGTTATCCTAGATACACACACAACTTAGGTTAATAATAATATTTGAGAAAATTAATAATTTTTATAATAGTTAAGATAAGTTTTTAAGTAGTTAATTTAGGTTAGTGAGTATATGTTATATGGTATATATATAGTTAGGTATAGGTTAGGTTTATTATTTTATTTTTTATTTTTTATTAATATAGTATTTCATATCGCCACTCATACGGGTCAGTATAGCTCCTATTCATAATAGAGGGTGTACACATATCTTAATGAAAGCTCACTACACTAATGCATAATTACGCATGATAATTGTAGACACAGATTAGCTCAGTGACTATTGTAAAGTGAGCAGGAGTGAATATTAAATTTATTCAGACAGGAAACTCACAGATAAGGATGTGAAAATAAAGTGAAATTTCACTCAGATACAATGAGATATTATAAGTATATATATATATTATAATTATATATATATATATATATATAATATCATATATATATATAATTATATATTATAGGATGGCATAGGAAAGAAGGTAAGCTAACCGCATGATATATACGTTACATTAGTACTCATGGATTATTATACCAAATATCCCACACAATATATCATTCATATATGCGCAGAACAGCACCCCTTGTGCTGACAGCTGGGCCCGTTAATAATATGGATATAGGTGGTACCGCGTATAAGTTAACAAAGTTTCCTCGAGATCCTGCCTGCATGCGGTTACTCATAGAAAAGTAATGATAATAAGCTAACCATAAACTCATGACTGACTCCGTCAATATAGATATGTAGAGGTGATACATAGTAGTGATAAGTATGGAAAGTACGGAACTTATATATATATATATTGAGTTTAATAAGTCTTTTTGGCCTTATTTAGACTATTCAGGTAACCTCTTGTTCCATAATAAAGCCGGTGTGTAAAATCCTCAATCCAGTAAGCCCTCCCCCCTCCCTCCCAGATAATTTAGTAAGTAGAGCAGGTACTTCCTACACGGGCGTATATGAGGTGCACCCTGTATAGCTGGAGTATAATCAGATAATGAGAATGTATTAGAAAATAAAGTAAGAGATTTTAGCACAGAACTCCCAGTTTTTATGAGGCCGCCCTAGCAATACCTCGATTGTGATTGTGAATGAGTTCTCAAAGACATTTTATTTTAATGTTTATTTATGGGGCCAAGGATGTTTATATTATTGTAACAGGAGAGACGATATAGAGAACTCGAGTGAGGTAGGTAAGAGATATGAATATAATTAGGAAAAGTGAATGGTTTTATGTAAGAGGGAGATATATTTTGTTAAGTAGTGAGTGCTTTTTTAAAATGATAATATTATAATTATTCACAAGGTTTGAGACGACCCCACCCTAGGAACAATATTTTACCATATATCCAGATTCATGCTCAGTGAATAGTAATAGAGAATTTGAATAGATAATTTAAGACTCAGTAGTGAGGCATAATATTCTAGATAGTAATAAGAAGGTATATAAGCAGAATTGAAATATTGAAGTTGTAAGTAATGTAATAAGTATAGGTGTCGTAATAGTTCATATCGGCATACGAGTGTGATTATAGAGTTATAGTATTATGCTCAAGTGTATATATGAGTGATAGGTAATATCTAATTATATGAAAAGTTATAAATGATAATATATAAGTTAATGATAGAGATTAAGACAGAACTCCTGTATAGGATAAACACCACAATTGACAGAAATATAAGAAGGAATGAGATAATCTGCTCTCATCTCCTGTTCAATATACATAAATCAGTCATAATATTTAGAGGCTATTTTGAAGAGTAAAACTTAAGACATAAGTAAGTACTCATAAGAGAGGGATGAGGCAAAACCCAAATGAGTAAGGGATAGCTATAGGAGAGCAGTGACGCGTGCCATACCCGGTTACATAACTGTACTATTGTGTAATATATGTTCATATACTGTACCACCATCAGGCAAGTCTTTACCCCATAGTTCCTAAGGGCGTAAAACCATAAATCAGTAAGAGTTAGAGTATATTCGTAAATCAGTATGATAGATAGGAAGTTAAATTGTCCAGTAGTAATATACTCGTAAGTCGCAGAAAGCTCATACGTACTGCCTCATAATCTCGGTGAAAAGAAATATAGTGTGAGGAATGTAAGTATTACCAGTATATAATGGAATCACTTAAGAATATATTGAAGAGTATTGAGAGAAGAGGTCTAAAAGATCTATTATGATAAAGTATAATTATACAAGTTGAAGTGCAATAGGGCGATAGTTAGAAGGATTCAGAGTGGCTTCCTTTTTTTCGGAATCGGTTGGACATGTGCGTTGCTTCAACACTGAGGAAAGTGTTAGTATTGAGACATTAGAGAATTATGGTTGAACGAAAGGAGTAGTTGAGGAGCCATAGTGAATACTGTGGAAGCTACACTATATCACTCCTCTCTCAATAAACAATATATCATATAGGGGATAAGGTAAATATATAATATATAATGAGTAGAAATGTAGTATATACAATACACTGAGGCCACCCGCTACTATTCTACTACTCATAAAAATCGATATATTCATTAGATATTTTACAGGAGTACCCATCTCATCCGATCAAATATGTAAATCACATATAGGTATTAAAGGCATAAGTATAGACATATACTCTTGAAGATATAGTATGAGATAGTAATATAAGTATTATAGTAAGGATGGTAGATGGAGTATATAAATTAGCCAGAATCGTCCAGGTTGAGTTTAGAGGAAAAATATATAGGAGGCGATGAAGATTTGAGTATACCTTATTTCAGTATTGGAGAATTAGCAACAAACCCCATTACAGAACGTAAAATAGATAGGATGGAAAGTGACTGATTTACAGAATGTTGATTAGAGTAGATATTATTATTGTGCAATAAGGCCTCCAGAAGATTGTCAGTGATATGAAGATGAACCTAAGTGATAGATGAGTTATTAGCTACATCTTTAGTTTGATTGAAAGTCCCGCTTTGCTCGTATCGAAGATGTATCCCGCAATAACGTACATTATTCTTACTGAATGTAAAATATTTAGCAGATTGATTAGTATATAAGAGAATACTCAGATGAAATTTTCCATCATCCCAATACGCACCACTGTCTCTATAGCTCTAATAATGGACTCAGTATTAGTAGAACTAAAGTCATCTCGATCGAACCATGGATTATTGAGGAGAGAAAATTATTTAGAGTCTGTAAACAAGAAGGAATGAACTATCAGCTACATACCCTGTAATCATATTAAGATTACAGCTACCTCATCACTTTAATCTGCAGAAGCTGTAATAATAGCTAGTCACCATGATCAAAGAGCAGTATATTCCATATTTGTTAGCGTTAAGATAATGCAACGTCTAAGGCCCCCAATCGGCCCGATCATAGTGCCACAGAAAAAAACGCGTAGGGCATGATGGAGCTGTTGATATAGTAAGGAATATATATTAATAAAAATTTAAGAGTGAATTTTAAGGTTTGATGGTCAATTATAACCATAAATAGGAGCTAGAATATAGGTTGGTGTATTTATATTAGAGAGAAGGACTAGTGCGTGAATATACATATATAGGTCAAGAGTGATGTATATTACTAATATGTAAATATTGGTGATATAGGCAATCCCGGAAACGTTGAGTGTGGATGGTATATAGGTATTATTTCTCATTAGTGTTAAGATGTAATTAAGGTTATATATGAGTTTAGATTAAGTGATGGGTACCCTCCCTCCCTATATAATATAGGTATAGTAGTCCCATACCCTCTATAACAGGTGATTTTATCTTATCCACCCTAAATAATATAGCCTCATATTATATATATAATTATTTAATAATTAATTAATATATATATTAAATAATATATATATATATATATATATATATATTAAATATATTATATATATATATATATATATATATTATATTATTAATTAATATATAAATATTATATATTATATATATATATATTATATATATATAACAAAAATATATATACAATAATATATAATTATATATATTATATATAATCAATTATATATATATATAAATTTAATATATATATATATATATCATATATATTAATATATATATATATATTAATATATATATATAAGAAGATATTAATATATATATATATAAAGAAGATATATTTATTAATAATATTAATTAATATATTATATATATATATATATATATATAATATATATTATAATATATATATATATTATATATTTAATTATTAATATATATATAATAATAATATATTATATATATTATTTAATAAATAATATATTATAATAATTATATATATTATATATATATATATATTACTCATAATATTATATATATAGCTTATGAGCTGTTCCGCTGGGAGTCGGTAACCGTGGGAGTCGGACGTGCCTGATCTGTTGTCTACTGTTTTAATTTACAAAAAGGAAAAGTTTTGCTTTTTACGCCTTTTTACGCATGGGTGTTTAATTACAAATAGTTACTTTGTTAAATGTTTTTTATAATCAAAGATATTAATTTTTAAGCATTTTAATACATATTTCGTATATTAATTTAATTAAACAAATTTGTTATTTAATATATAAATTATATACCTATATATACCGTTAAATAAGTTATGAAAAATAGTTTTAAAAGAGCAAATAAAGTCATTACTATATTTTATATTTTTATTGAATTACGAATTTGTTTGATCTTTGGTAAACGATATAATATCTGCTGACTTAGTTGATGTGTAAACCTTATATATCTATATTATTGTAAGTATTGTTATACTGTATAATA
>JABUQX010082706.1:0-35478 GCA_015478945.1 Trachelipus rathkii | reverse complement strand
TATTGTACTTCCTAACAAGATTTTTATCTATCTCAAATATACTTTATATTTATATACATTTCATTTAATAGATCATTTCAGATGTCATAATCTATATACTCTGTTCATTCATTATGGGCAGATGGATCTAACTCTCCTATTCTGCACACTCAAATTCAAATCTGTCCTCCCTCTTTATGCTACTTAGAATTTATTTTACTTGATTTCATGACTTTCCTCGATTACATATTATTTTGCTTGAATCTTAAGTGAGTATTTCCCATGATTGAGCGGTTTGACTATCCAAACCTGTACAATTCAATCTAATTTTAAAAACTCATACATAATTTTCCCCCTCTCTCCGTCTCAAAAACACTTTCTAATTCACTATCATTTTCGATGGCCCTTCCGTCTTACCTGTGGACAACATAAACATTATGTAAACTTTCCTAGAAACCTCAAATCACAATGATTACTAAGGTGGTCTCAAGAATAACAGGCTAGTTACTGTGTATGGCGTTGCCTCTAGGAATTTCTGTTTTATAGTACTCGCAACAAATTACTCTAACGATTATATTATCAAGAGTCTTATCCACGCCCTATGAATTGAAGTATGTTTCACCAATTATTTTTGTATGGGTTGAGGTTTAACCTAAAGACTAAAAAACTGTTCCCTATTTGAAAACTTCCTTAACCCTCTCTGTCTCTACAACGTGACGTTGCTGCACTATCTCTTTAATCTAGGTACTACAATGGAGTCAAAGGTGTATCGAAGAATATTGACCTCTTTATCATTCCCCCACTTCTATTGTGTCTAGCTCGTTGCACAATAAAGGTATGGCCTGCTTTCTCATGAATTCTGTTTGATTATTGGAAACTCCAAGCATGTTTCATCATGGTGATGCCACTTCTTTCTAACTCAATTCTCACTTCTTTGCAGGACTCTCTTCGCCGTTGTCTATTCTGTTTCTCTCAATCAGCCTGTTATTAATCACCCCCTTATCTTTAATTCCCCCATTTACTTTAGGTTGCGTTAGGGTTAGAATTTGGTGGGTTTTCTCATGTTTTTATTTTAGCATTTATTCTTCCATTCCTTAAAAGGGACTGTCCTAGTGGTTATAATTACTATAACTATTATATATAATTTTAATTATATATAATATAATAATGATATATATATATAGTATTAATATAATTATATATTAATATATATTATATATAATATATATTAATCATGGATGTTACTACTATATATATACTATTAATTAATATATATATTATTATATATATATATATATACTATAATAATATAATATATATATGCATATTTTTATAATAGTAATTTGACTCATCTAGCAGCTGAAAATCGAGTAATAGATGTATGTCAGTTATTTTAATAATTTTAGTGGATAAAATCTAACAATATCATTCAGGTATACCTAAACCCTGATACTCATATACCAAACCTAACCATAACCTAACCTAACCATAACCTAAACTAACCTCAAGCGCATCCTAACCTAACCTCACTAAACCTAACCTAACCTATAATCATAACGACTGCGGTGGGCTGTACAGGAAATTATTTAGTTTTCGCTAAAGCGGAGTTCTTAAACTTAACCTTAAACCTAACCTAACCACTCATAACTCTAAATATCCTAATACCTTAACCTAACACATAATCCTAACTCAAACCAAAAATCAACCTAAAATTAAATCCATACTATACTATAACCTAATTAATTATATTTGGTAGATCAACATTTACATAATAAATGCTCATATATATATTTATATATATTATATATATATGAATATATATTATTATTTATTAATATCATATATAATTATAATATATTATATTAATAAATTATAATATTATTAAATATATATATATATTTAATAATATATAACTATATAATATATAAAATATATTAAATATATATAATATATTATATATTATATATATTAATATTATAATAAATATATTATTATAATATAATTATATATATATATATATATTAAATAATTTTACTGCTTTTATTATTATAGAAATTATAAGTATATATATATATTTACTATTAATACATATAATATGCAATTTATATGAAAAATTGATAACTTAAATATATAGATATATATATTAATAATATATATAATATATATATTATATATTACTATAATTAATGATATATATACTAGATAAGGGATATTTTAATAAAGTAGTAATATATGAGTAAAATCATGCCATAATTTAATTTCTTTTACTTATTTAATACTAAAGTGTAAGTGCAATAATGTTTTTATGAGTCATGCAATTATAGTAACATTTATTTTTTTTCGTAATTTACAATTACTGAATTAAATTAAATTATATATATATTAATATTATATATATTAATATATACTATTAATATATAATATATATAATAGTAATATATATATATATATTAAATCATATTAATAAATATATATAATTATATATATTAAAATTATAATATATATATATTATATTATATATATATAATATTTATATAATATATATATATAATATAATATATCAAAAACACATATCAATTATGATTTTTTCTAGTATTTTGCGAAAACAATAGGAAAAATCAATAATTTCTAAAGTTGTCATCTAATATTAATTAGGAATAGCTTATCTTATGTTCAAAAGAGCTATAACATATATTTTCTTTAATGAGCATTATATTTAATTATAAATATTATTATACAATATAGCCTATTATAACAACACATATTACCCCTCGTGAAAATAACAGATAAAAGTTAGTATATATGTTTTAATAAGTAATTATTTATTTGCACATAATATTTAATATATTTAAACATCAGGAAATGATCAAACGTTTTGCCCAATGTTTCTTCTACGTATGCCAAATTACCTATCCGATATTATTTCTATAGAAATTAAAAGTATATTTTTATATGAAGAGAATATAAAACAACTTATTGCAATAATCTAATCATCTGATTTGATCGTTTAAATGCATAATACTAATATAATAAATATATATTGAAAATAGCCTATTAATATTATGATTACTCAAAGAATATATATATGATATACTCCATAATATATATATATACTATATATATATATATATACATAAAGTCAATAAACAAATATACGTATATTACTATGGTAGTTTTTAAAAGAATCTTTGGTGAAGTTATAATACCGCTTTTTTAAAGGCATAAAATCAGCGAAAACCGCCCGACCATAATTTTCTCCCCATCATAACTCAAATCTTTTCAACATTTTCGTTGTAATTTTCACTCAACGGGGAACTATCTTATGAACAATATTACTGCTTACATATTATTTATATAATAGAGAATATTAATTTTGCATTTAGTTAATAAAAAATAATTATAATAATACATAATAATAATAATATTAATAAATAATAAATAAACTAATTAGATAAATTAACTTGATTCTACAAGAAGATTAAATAAATAGATATCAATAATATTAGATACGTAATTACGATATTAATGAATAATATTAATAATCAGATTAGTGATGATTTCATTAATCAAATTAATAATATTAATAATAACTAGACCGTATTAATTTGTTCTTTGTATTATTAGAATTTATTTTTAACATCTAATCAAACATACTATTTATATAATATAATAAAATGAGATTTCCAAATCATCATTGTGAGAAATAGTAACAATTTTCACTTCATTAAATTAAAGTAGATATTAATATATTATACTCAGATGAATAAGTAATTAATAATATTAATTTAAGATCGAATAATTATCAATATAAAATAATTAAATAAATAATTATAACTAAATAATTAAATAAATAAGAGATAGATAATAGATAATATCAAATTGTATTATAATTTTCAGTTCAATTGTTAAATTTTACATCATAATAATACTTTACGTTAGTGAATTTAAGGGGTTTATTGATATAATTCAATCTCCCTGAAATATTTCAGCGCGTGTCTAGCTCAAGTTAATTTACTCGTCTTTAAAATCCCAGTTTTCAGTTTGTCGAAGCCCTGCTCACCTATAAGTGAATATTCTAATGTTTCACAAGGATAGAGATGAGCTACCTACAATCGTACCTTTCACAACAGCACAACAACCCAACCGCACCGCAACCGCACCGCACTCGACGCACCCGCATTGCACCCACCTCGCGATCCCTCGCAACCATCAAGGGCATCATTTCGATTGTTCCTCCACGCACAGCGGCGAACCACAACCCATCCCAACTAACAGTTGCAGCAGGCAAATGAGCCCGCTAAGCCTAATAACACCACAGAACGCACAACACTAGAAGAGACCTCTTAGTAATTTAATCTAAAAGACCCTGAAATTCCGGCGATTTAAATTGAGAGAACATAAGATACATTTTTCTGGCGATTTTGCCCACTATTTAATTTTGATTGTCACACATTTATTTTCATTTTTCTCTCCATTTGTATGAATCTCGCTTTACATAGATATTAAATAATAATAAGTAATAAATTACGTATTGTTAAGAAATTGATGCCGTAGGCATATCTTATTAAAGACTTAAGTATTATCACGTTAATACTCAGAACGATAATATCAATTACTATTATATATATTATAATATTATTTATTAATATATAATATATATATATAAATATACTATATATATATATATTTAGTAAATATATAATATATATATAGTATATATTATATATATATATAAATATATGTATATAAATATATTAAATTAATATATATAATATATATATTTATATATTATATTATAAATTAATATATATATATATATCATATATAATTATAATATATATATAATATATATATTATTTATTATATATACGAAAATTTTTATTAACATTATTAATTATTTAAGGGTATCATATACTGATAATCAATAAGTATAGCGTTCGCCTTACTTCTTAGCTACTCTAACCTCCTCCATAATTAAGCCTATACATATATATAATATACTGGCAACTTTAGCATATATTATATTAATATTATATTAAAATTATTATATATATTATAATATATATTAATAATTATATTATATAATTATATATTATATTATATATATATATTTAATATAAATAATATATATAGTATATATTTATATATATATATTATATTTAATATTAGTATATTAATATATATATATTATATTAATATATTTAATAATGCAATGCTCTCTCGGAGCAAGTCGTTAATCCCTTTCAAAGCGTCCTTCTATCTTCGGCTAATAAATGTTACTAATTGTAAATAGTATATCATATGTGTTTAACATGATATGTCAGAGGCGAATAATATAATTGAATGGAAGAGTAGAGAAGCTGTATGAGATATATATATGTATTTAGAAGTAGGTAAATTAGGATTTGTTCGATTATTTGACTTGAAAATCATAAAGATTGAGAGAAACATGTGAAATGAGCTGCTATGTGGTAGTAGAAAATTTTGTATAGTGCTGAGTAGTGAATAAAGGAATGAGTTAAAGGTCGATGAAGAGAGATTTAGTTGCAATTTTTCATGATGAGTGACTTGTAATACATAAGCTATATGGTATGATTATTGTTAGGTTAATATCACTATTGTAGTGTAAGTGAGCTTAGGAAATTCTAATGGTGTTTTAAAGAAGTATTTGAAAAGTCAAGTAATGAGTTTGGTATAAATATATATTTATATACTATGTGAACATACTGGATTCCATCTGAAGTAATGTTTGAAGAGTAGATGCGAATCTTCTGTGAATCTGAGAATTGAGATGTTTTGTGATATAAGAGGTGTGAGAAGTGGAGCCCCCGATATCTGATTGTGTTTTGAGTGACTTAAATTGCGTATGTTAATAGGTGTATCAAAATAAAGTGAATGGATTACTCACATTCTATATATAAATCAAGGTGCATATAGAAGGATCAATATATTTCTTTTCCTTATGCTGGTGTCGGGAGGGAAATGAGTAATGATAGCAGAGAGCAGTGATTAGAATTTTTTCTCGTGAGGAAAGAGTTGATGTTAATGTTAGAGTTATTTTTCATGCATACTTTCTTATATAATACAAAATCAGAGTATATTTACATAAGTATATATATATTAAGTTGTTTGATAGGTTAGAGATGGTTATCGAATGAGTTTAGAAAAGATGTGAATGATTTTATTTATTGGTCGATATATAAGAAGAAGTGATGTTATTTAAAGTTTGTTGTTTGAGAATTTTCAAGTACATCGTATAGGAATGGGTAATTATATGAGTAACGGGTAAGTTGTTTTTTTGTTAATATATTATAATATAATAAAATTATAAGTATAGTTAGGAGGGCTGGGTATAGGAGAGGAAAGGTAATAATGAAGCCAAGATGTGAGTATATAAGAATTTAATGAGATGTAGAAGTTAAGTGAATCAAAGGTAATAAGGATAAGTATTTTTATAAAGAATATCCATGTGCAAGTAAAATCAGTTAAATTGTTGAACATATATATAAATCGATAAACACAATCTGGATTAGATCAAAAGATCAGATAGCAGGGTCGGTACTCGTGACAAAAGAAGTTGATCCGGTAGATGCTGGAGAATGAATACTGAAAAGTTAAGCGAATAATAAGTTAGGAAAAATCGGTCCTAACTAGAAAGGTGGCTTGACATGATGATGGTCGACATATTTGTGCATACAGCATATTAAAAGTTGGAAAATAGATCAAGTTCCCTGTGGTATGGACATTTTGTTACTAAAACTCACTCCAATACTTATCGAGTTTCCACAAGCAACATAAGATGTGTGTGATAATATACATAATAAAGTAGAGAGAATAAAGGTATAGTTAAATAATGATGCATTGATAATTGAGTAGGAGAAATAAAAGACTTAAGATCGGAGTAAATGAATTAACCGTTTGGATATCAGCGAATATTTCCCGTTATTTACGGAAGGAAATGAATGGACCAAACCTACAAGGGACAGTAGAATAGTCCATTACTGGTTGTGAGATATGCTTGCCGTAAATAAAATGAACATATATAGCCTCATGGAGTGCTTACGTAAACTGAGAGATATATATAAAAATAAATATGATAATAATAATATATTAGTATATTAATTATATTAATTATATACCATATACATACTATAGAACTAACTACACATACATCAAATACTTTTAATTATCTATAACCATGATATAATATAGCACTGACTGAGTCAGAGGCAAACCTTATATATATATATATATAATAATATATTACCACTGATTATACTAGTACCGGGAAGATATATATAATAGTTTAAATATATATAAAAATTTTCTTTAAAATTACGTATCGACTAACTTTTTTTCTCTAACAAATTTCCAAAGGTATATTTTTTATTTAAGGATCAATTAATATAATATAATGGGGTAATATTAATGAAATTATAATATAAGATCGTATATTAAATAGAGATTATATCAAAGGTTAGACTAATTAAAATTATAATTTAATTAATATTATAGTGATTAATTATATATATATAATATATAATTATATATTATGCGTATTATATATAATTAATCATTATGGTAAATAATTATTATATATATACCTTATACATAAATTAATTATTTATTCTATATTGCTTAATATGTCATAACTTTATATATATAAATGGGTATGATATATTTATATTTATAATAAAATGACTTAGATTAACTTGATACTATATCGTTACAGTAGCATATACATATCCATTATAGGGGCTACATATAGCCTTTAATGAATATATATATAAGAGGAATTAAAGTAGTATATATATATATAATATATTAATTATTTATATTATTAGACTCTACTACGGAGATATATATGAATGTTAATATAATACTTCAATATAATTTATTAGTACCCAATATAAAATCTAGATACTAGCTTATAAATAATATATATAATAATAAATATATAAGGAATTTTCGTAATAGTGATTAAGGATAATAATTATTTAGATGCACTAGTAGTATAGCATATATTATATTAATGACTAGATACTATAACCCGATGAGGTGACGTATATATATATAATTAATTATTACTAATATATTAATATATATTATATATAAATATATATTATATTATATTATATATATTAATATTAATTAATATATATTAATATACTATATATAATATATATATATATAATAATTATATATATATATATATATATATTATATAATAATCTATATGTAAATATATATTAATATAATTAATGATATATTATATTATAATATAATATTTAAAATTTAATATATATATTAATTAATATATTAATACGTATATAACAGGTCTCTTCTATCCTCAGTGCATGGACAGTAGTAAACTAGATGAGCTAAACAATGGAGGAAGTTGGCCAACCTCTTGGCTCGCATAGCGCCATAAACTACTGCTGAGCTATATTGTCAGAGAGGCTACTTTTGGGAGATTTATATTTTTTATAACTGGAGCTACGTCAGTCCTAATTTCTTACGGAATTTACTTATATTGAAAACTAAAATAATTCAAATTTCTTTCCAGAAATTTTGATAAATCTTGGCAATGAGTATAAAAAAAGATGTAACCAAATATATGATGTACTTCTATGCATTTTTTTTTATTTTTTTTTTTTTTTTTTCCCGGTAAGTCGTCGGATTCTCTATTCAAATTATATTTCTGGTCCAAAATCATGTTTAAACAATGATATTAACAATTTCCTGTTGTTATAATACATCGTGTCAATGATGTCATCATTTGAAATTTTGTGTTCATCAGTGATAGTGAGGCTAGGTCTCTACTAAGGCTAGTTCTCTCAGATATATTCTTAAATTATTTCTAAGCTTTATGTGTATTTTTTTCTAAGGTTGAGCAGTATATATAAGATAGCGCTGTATGTTTCTAAATATATCACCAAGGTCTTTTAAAAAATATCAATTACCTTTAGAGCAGATTTGGTTGAAATATAATAATAGAGAAAAAAAAATATACCTAATATACGATGAAAATTATATAAGGATATTAATATATTTTAACATCTTATTATAATATTAATATTATTATATAATAATATATATTAATCTTAATATAATTAATAATTCATATATAAATAATATATATATTAATATATTTATAATATATATATTATATATTATATTATATATATTATAATTAATATTAAATATATATCATATATATATATATAATATATTATTAAGATAAATGAATATTCTGAGATATGTAAATATGCTTCTTATCGTTGCTATAAGGGAACTCTTACTACTTCTATTCTGAAATAATATATTTAGATAATAATTATATATCTCTATAGTTATATATATCACCTTATTATGCTATGGGAAAGATAGTCACTAATACTCGAGATTACTTAACCTTAATCTTATTTACTAGGTATATGAAGAGTAAACGCTATAGGATTATACTACTATATATAGTGAGTCAATAATTATACCCTAAATTATTTTAATATATATAAGTGCTACATATATACAAGTGTATTCCTATACGCAAACACTCTATATAAATACTGGTTATATATACAGTGAGTTAGGACAGTGAAACTGGAGCTGACGAGTCAGTTTTGAGCCCGCCTGATGTTCCTGTTATTACCACCTTCTCCTCTTTTACCCCACCACCAATAAAGGATCTTGGTCAAACCGGAAATTTTTTGGCCTCAAATTTTTTAGCCTGGGCCTTTGGAACCTTTTTAGCTAATTGACCTTATTTTTGTGCGTCCCAATACATTATTGGTCTTCCGATGTTGGTGCAATTTGGCCAACCCTAATTTTTGGCAACCCTAAATTTTTGGCCCAACCCGTAAACTCTTTTTTTTTGACACCACTCCTAATTTTGAACCCTTCGGAAGAAGCGTTGCGCCAAACGGTTGCGTCCAACCGTAACCGTTGTACGTACCCCACCTAATTTTATCGATCAACCCTTGGACTTCCTATGGGTCAATTTGAGCCCACACTTATATGTGTAGGGGCCCACCCTTTAGGGGCTTAGCTCCACTTTCTAGATGTCTTAACGTTTTTACCCCGTAGGCTCTTAGTTTTGGCATACCCTAATTTTTCTTGGTCAATCCTTTGGTCTTCCATGGGTTCAGATTTTTGCTCACCCTTCAATTTATATTGGCAACCATTGTGAGGTATTCTACTCAGGGATAGCAATTATTCAACCAACTCGAGAATTGAGTACTTACACTCTGCATCACAGCAGTACTGAACTTAAAGACACGACACGCTAACGCTACGACTCACGTACACCCACACACACAACCACACCACACACACAACACGCAGCACACAACACCCCACATACACCACACAACAGACCACCACACACCACACCTATCTCCTGCACCCACGTGGTCATGACTCACGCATTTTTTCACACGTCCCTTTTCATCTGTTAATGTAAGCCTTCTTCATTGAGCGCACACACATAGCACTTACACGTCCTTCACTCGGTTTCGGAAGGTATGCTATTCTCGCGAGTCAGTATTTTCAAAATAGAAGCTCGAAACCGGAGCCCTTACTCTTCAGGGTCAAATCCCTGACCTACTTTACCCACACGTCTCGATACGCCTCATGATTTTGAGAGAGAATACATAAATATATTTAATTTTCAAGTACTGTTAGTAAGCAAGGTCGCGGATAGAACACTTAAGAGCACCATAATAAAGTATAATATTAAGATAATAAAGAATTATAACTATAATAATGAATAAGTAATAAATAATAAAAACTAAAATCAATTCGATATAATAATAATAATTAATAATAATAATAGGCATAATAATTAATAAAGAATAATAAATATTTATTAATAACTCATTAAAATGAATAAAAATAAATAATGATAATTAAATAGGATAACGACATATAAGCTCACCCAGACTCGCCATATTTTCAAGATAATGAGAAATATATTAGTTATATGTTGTATAGTAAATTGAGTATATATTCTACTATCTAAAGATATTGATATTGAGTATGAGGCCTCCATATATATACTTATACTCGTACAGTGGGTACATAACAACTACTATCCTCAACCCCTATATAATAGACATAGTCCATTAAAAGCTCATAACTATTATAGTATTTATAGGTGATTAGGATCTATACTATATATAGTGATATATTATATAAGTAGTATACAAATATCATATATATAGATAGGGGCACACTTATATAAAGAACACTTATCAACCTACTTATATATAGATAAATATAGTACTATATACTAGATTTATATATAGAAAGAGAAATATTGTTAGTATTACCTATACGTAAATTAAGGTGCACTGGAATAGTATAAATTATAATATTAACTCATACCTAAAGATAATATAAATTATTATAATATACTAATATATAGTTAGTATATATATATATATAACGAAGGTAGTAGAGGGTTATAGGATAGTCAGGAGTCAAGCTTTTGATATGATTAAGTAGATATTATTATTGTATATTAGGATAAGATTATTTTTTGTACACAGAATATAATATATAAATAATAGTTATATGTAGTAAAGATAAATACTGTTAGTAGGCTTATTTAACTGATCCTTTAAAATTCCAACCTTATAAGTTCTCAATGAATACCTGCAATAATATATTTGTAATATTCTAGATGAGTAATAATAGAGATAATCGAGAGAGGAGGAGGCTTATTACTCGAAGGCGAGAGAGAGAGAGAGAGAGAGAGAGGATTCGATTTTAGTAAAAGATTCTTCCCTTGATGACAGTGTTGTTAGGGCATGAAATCTTTTTGAATACGGAAAATTTTTATTAGTTGAAAATTATTTTTAATTTGAATTATTTTAATTAGTTTACTTGGGGTAATATTGTATATATTATTTTTAATTTTTTTTAACATTTAGCGATATTGTAATTACTTTATTACATCTATTTTATTCTCAATTTTATTTTACATATTAGATTAGGGGTGTCGTCCGTATAACGATAACACGTGGCAGTAATGTTTTACTACCCAGAGGCGTATGCTCGAGTCTTCGACTGCCATCTACTTCGACCCTCTTACTTTTAGCGCATCACATGACGGTCCTCTTTAATTATCGGATAAAAAAGATCATTTTTTATATTGCTTTTACTTTCATTATTCTTGTAATATTGAATTTATTTATTAATTGATTTTTAAGTTATTATTTTATATTATTTTAGATAAATTGGCAATATTTCTTTTATTAATTTTATATTTAATTATTATTTATTGTGGTTATTAGTACTGCGTCCACCGGAATAACAGTGGAGTGTGAGTTCTATATCCCAAACATGCTGGATGTCCATCTACCAAAGGCACCAACTAGAGGTTGTATCTGCAATCCCAAATAGGGAAACTCCATAGTCAAAACAATAATCCTGTATATATATAATTATCTAATATATACTATAATCTTTTTTTTATAAAAAATTAATACAGAATTTTATACAAAAATACAATAATTGAAGGATAATGCTCCTATATATATATACATAGGGTTACTAGGTGATACCATATCATACTAATATATTACCCTCAGCCCTTGCTCCCCCATATACTCAATAACAATATAATATAATACAGTAATATAATCTACAGAAATAATAAAATAGATTAGATTAATCCCATACAGGCAAAAATAGATCTATATAATCACTACACTTCTAATCACTAGCGTACCGACATAAAACTACCGAGATCAAAGGCACATGAGACCTATAGATATATATCATATGTGACAGCAGGCTAGACTTAGTATACCTAGATATACCCTGAGACTAAATAGTTATAGCTACGAAAAAGCGTTTATAGCTACATAGATACTTACTCTAATATAATATAGCTATCATCTCACTAGGGTGGAGGTATGATATATATATACTAGTACTATTATACTAATATATATATACTATATAGCCATATAACATTACTATATAGATCGGTAAAATGTAACTTTAACTATACATATATATAGATATTATTTATTACTCATATGCCCTCCTCCTAAATTAGTTACTGGTGAAATATATATATTCACCACTTACACACACACACATACACAGCACACACACACACACACACACACCAACACACCACAGCACCGAGCACCTACACACACTTACAAATTTACACTTATACACAGCGTTTACAACAACACTAACAACCTCTCCCCGCGCCCATTTGAGAACCCAAATGTTTTACGGGTCAATCTTTTGTATTCCAGGCTCACCATACATTTTGGTGCTTGTGCGATTTTATGAATATAGGTAGGTGTGATGTCTCAGCTATATGATGGATTCATCTTATGACTGAATGCGAAGCACTTCTTAGATACCACAGAATGAATATGAATGATTCAGTCATTTCATCCTGATATGTAGTTCATTCGTCTCTCGTCTGTTCTTCTTTCTTTCGCGTGAACATACTACAATGAACTTATGAATAGGATCCCCAGTCTCTCATAAAGCCATGAGAGAAGACTATACACTACGAGATATGATGGATAGCTAACCCCATTGAGTGGATAGATTGCATTCAAGGTCCATCTACGTCACTCGGTAAATTTATAGTATAACATTTCAGTCATATATAAACAACTCTAGTTATCTGGAAGCCTCGAGAACAAGGACAGTGCCTGATGATATGAGTTTAAGCATTTTGTATAGCCTACCCTGATCATGAGTAATAACACTAATATTGAAGCCTACCCTGGATGTATCATAAAGTATGAGGATTGCGAGTGGAGTTAGTGATATTACAAGTTTGCTTAGGATTCTCATATTCTAAACATATTTCGTAGTGAGTGTGATTTCCACATCATTCCAAGCACGATCACGGAGGAAACGAACGGCTACCTTGTCCCCTGAAAATTTGCGTTCGATCACTTCGTTTAAGCGCACGCAGTAAGTCGACAAGGGACAGGGGACGAATAGCTTTACCATGCAAGCTGCACTTAAGCTCGCACCGCAAAGGGAGAGCTATATCCTGAGAAACGGCGAATCACTGGGGTCGAATAATCGCCGCGTTCCCGCGCCGGTTCCCGCGTTCGCCTCCGCGAGCGCCCGCAGGCCAATATTTCCGCGTAACCCGCCAGCCGCGGGCGCCCGCAAGCGCAATATTCCCCGCGAATGAAAAATATATATACTATGAGTCATTCATTTTTATTTCATACTTAAATATTTTTATTAAAAACATTTTTATTAACATTATTTTTTCTTTTATATTTTTTACTTAATACTTTTTAATTTATAAAAATTGTATGTAAGAAGAAAAAAAAACCCAGAGTGTCTGATATATAAACATTTTATTTTACTACAATTGTACGTAAAATTTTACTAAAAACTATAAAATGTTTTCCATACCTAAAGCAGTAAATCAGTAAATCAATAGAGGTGTTACCTAACACCTAGGGGATTAGTATGCTTTTGTTTTACTGCTTTACTGCTTTAACTCATGTTTTACTGCTTTAACTCATGTTTTAATGCTTTAACTCACATGTTTTACTGCTTTAGCTCATATATTTATTAACATTACATACCTTAAAGCAGTAAATCAGTAAATCAATAGAGGTGTTACCTAACACCTAGGGGATTAGTATGCTTTTGTTTTACTGCTTTACTGCTTTAACTCATGTTTTACTGCTTAACTTTCTGCTTGCTTTACTCATATGTTTACTGCTTTTAAACTTCATATATTTATTAACATTACGTACCTTAAGAGCGATGTAAATCAGTAAATCAATAGATGTTTTACCTATCATCAAAGATTAGTATGCTTGTGTTTACTGCTGTATTACTGCTTAACTCATGTTTACTGCTTTAACTCATATATGTTTTACTGCTTAACTCACATTGTTTTATTGCTTTAACTCATATATTATATTAATACTAACCTTAAAGCAGTAAATCAGTAAATCAATTAGAGATGCTACATAGCAAAGGGGTTATGCTTTTGTTTTACTGCTGCTTGACTGCTTTAACTCATGTTTTCCGGCTTTAACTCATATGTTTTAATGTTTACTCATATTTTTTACTGCTTTAGCTCATATTTATTAACATACATACCTTAAAGCAGTAAATCAGTAATCAATAGAGGTGTTACCTAACACCTAGGTGATTAGATGCTTTGTTTTACTGCTTTACTGCTTAACTCAGGTTTTACTGCTTTATCATGTTTTACTGCTTTACTCATATGTTTTACTGCCTTTAACTCAATATTATTAACATTACGTACCTAAAGGCAGTAATCAGTAAATCAATAGAGGTGTACCTAACAACAAGGGAATTAGTATGCTTTTTTTTACTGCTTTACTGCTTAAACTATCTGCACTGCTTTTAACTCATGTTTTACTGCTTTAACTCACATTTTATTGCTTTAACTCATATATTTTATTAAACATTACATACCTTAAAGCAGTAAATCAGTAAATCAATAGAGGTGTTACCATACACCAAAGGATTAGTATGCTTTTTGTTTTTACTGCTTTACTGCTTTAAACTCATGTTTTACTGCTTTAACTCATGTTTACTGCTTTAAACTCATATGTTTTACTGCTTTACCATATTATTTATTAACATTACATACCCTTAAAGCATAAATCAGTAAAATCAATAGAGGTGTTACCTAGCAACAAGGGATTAGTATGCTTTTGATTTTACTGCTTTACTGCTTAACTCATGTTTTACTGCTTTAACTCCATGTTTTACTGCTTTAACTCATTGTTTTACTGTTTACTGTTTTAACTCATATGTCGTTACTGCTTTTACTCATATATTTTTTAACATTATGTTTTAATACTTTTTATTTATTATTTTATATATATTATTTATTTCTTTTTATTTATTTTATATTATTATTAGTTTTATATTATATTTTTATTATTATTTTTATTTTTATGTTTATTATTATACCTAGTGTTATTTACTTCATGCCTATTGATTATTATTATTTAACACACCACACACACACACACCACACACACACACACACACACACACACACACACACACACACACATCACACACACACACACACTAAACATATCAAATAAGTTCTTTTGGATGAACATAATTTATTAAAACATTTTATGTTTCAATTAAACACGTACATTTATATTACTCATTTCAAATATAACTAAAATTATTCAAAGGTTTCTTAAACTTCTATAATAAATCAAATATTATAATTTGACAAAGAATTTAATTATTAACTGTTAATACTTTGTTTATAAATTTTTTATGAACTATCAAGTTTTTATAATAACTGTTTACAAATTTTATGAAATTTTATTAAAAACATATATTTTACGTACCTTAAAGCAATAAATCAGTAAATCAGTTAAACCAGCCCCTAGCACCCCTCTACATCAAGCTATCCACGTTTTGTTCTATTGACTTACTGCTTTACATCATCTTTGCCATGTAATAAGTATAAAAATAACAAAATAAGTTCTTCTCTGCTAACATAACATGTATATTAAAATCATTCTAAGTTTTTTATTTAAAAATAACAAATTATTCACTTACATTTATATTATTCGCTTCATGTTAACTAAAAATATTAAGTTTTTTAAATAGTTCGGATTTTCTTTATTATTATTTTATTATCTATGACATTGACAATCCATCACGAGAAAACACAACAAACCCGCACTCCTTACAGATACGAAACCGACCTCGCTACTTGATTAAAATGTGTGAAAATAAACTACTTTAGGCCTAAATTAGGATAATCCTTTTTTATACCCGGGGCAATTTAGGCCTAATTCAGGTCAAAATATATTTCAAACTGACTTTTTCTGTAAAATGTGGTGCATAACTACGTTAGGCCTAAATTTAGGCCTAAATTTAGGATAAGTCTTTGTACTCCAGGTGCTTTAAGCCTAATACAATTTAAATGTCTTTTCAAAGCTTTTATTTAAAAGTCATTGTTATTATTATTATTTTTATAAATGATATTTCAAACGGAAACATGCTGGATCGGTAAACATCCTTTTCAAGCAGGTAAGACATGAAATGTTTTCCTTACTTGTGATTGGACGGAGTAAACCTTATATCTCGATATGACCTCGTATGTGATTAGTCTCGAAATTATTTTATCGTCTTTTTGGTTTTAAGGTATGTAAAAACATGTTTTTTCCAATATCCTGAGCCTTACCTGTAATTGGATGAAAATTAACTTTGTTCTTTAAACTTGTATTTGATTTATAATAAATACTTACATTGAGGAATAATTATTAATTTCACTAGAATAGATAATAATTAATCACTAGATTTACTAGTAGATCACGTGAATGGTCCAGCGCAAGAGCGCCGCAACGCGACCGGTGCGGAACCGACGCATAACCCGCAGGCGTAATATTACTACGCGGGTCGCGAAAATATGGGGCGTTGTATTTCAAAGTGGTACAGCCTACATCATAGAGGATGATATCTTTTGGACACCGTCCCATTCAGTATGTATTATGTTAGTTTGAGAACTGTATGACGGTATATTTACGAATATTATAACATATGTTCAAACGCATTAGTTTATTTAAAATCCTTGTATATCAGTGTTTACTACAAACCAAGTGAGATATTCTCAAGGGTTGCCGAATGCATACAACAGCTGATATAGAAGAGGTATGAACTTACATACTTCGATGTATTTGAAGTATAATAATATGATACCAATACTGGAAGGCCATAAAGAGAAATTACGGTTTGTACAAGGAGTGGAAGTTTATTATGCCTATACAAGCATTGTGTATTTAACTAATATAGTAATAAAGTAATTATGTAATAATATTTTAGAATAATTAACTTTTTCATAACTTGTACATAGAGAAGATTAAAAAAACCGTGAAAGAACATACCTTGAAAAGGGAGGGTATGGGACACCTTCTATACATTAACTCTAGTCCTATGTAGGGTAACTTAAGGGCTATAAAATTTGAGTTACATTCCTTTGAGTAATAAGATCTTAAAGCATACACAAAGAGAAACATGGCCAGCGTCACATCCGGACATTTGTTCTATTCCCTCAAGGAATTATAACTTTAGGAAAATAAATAAAACAAAACTGTTTTTCTACAAAAGCAAAATGTTCTTTGTCAAAAATAAATGTTTTAAAGAAACTTTTCTTACATTTAATGGCATAATAAAATGAAAAATGTCACTCCTAAGACTAAATTGAAACGAATGAATTTGAGTGTTCCTATTGAAAATACCAAAAATGATGTAATGAAAGTTTAAAACGGCATATCATATCATAAAGAAATATTTTCGCGACCGCGTTAGTAATATTACGCCTGCGGGTTCATGCGCCGGCTCACCGGGTGCGCGCTTGTGGGCACTTCTGCGCTGAATTCACGTATCTAGTATAAATCTAGTGAATTAATTATTATCTATTCTAGTGAAATTAATAATTATTCCTCAATGTAAGTATTTATTATAAATCAAATACAAGTTTAAAGAACAAAGTTAATTTTCATCCAATTACAGGTAGGCGCAGGAATGAAAAAACATTGTTTTTACATTACCTTAAAACCAAAAAAGACGATAAAATAATGCTCGACCAATCACATACGAGGCATATATAAGTTAGAAATATATTTATAAAATAATAATAATAACAATGATTCTTGTCTATACTGGAATTCCCTTTGACCTGGTATTAGGCTTAAATCAGCCTGGGATACAAAAAGGCTTATCCTAAATTTAGGCCTAAATTTAGGCCTAACGTAGTTATTGCACCACATTTTACAGAAAAAGCTCAGTTTGAAATATATTTTTGACTGAATAGGGCCCTAAATCGCCCCGGATACAAAAGGATTATCCAAATTTTAGCCTAAAGAGTTATTTCAACACATTTTACAGAGAGAGAGCAGTTTCGTATCTGTAAGGAGTGCGGGTTGTTGTGTTTTCTCGTGATGGATTGTCAATGAACATAGATAATAATAATAATAATAAAGAAAATCCGAATTATTTAAAAAACTTTGGAAAATATTTTTAGTTAACATCGAGCGGATAATATAAATGTAAGTGAATATTGTTATTTTTAAATAAAAACTTAGAATGATTGTAATAAAATACATGTTATGTTAGCAGAGAAGAACTATTTTGTTCTATTTTTATACTTATAACATGGCTAAAGATTTTAAAAGGTAAGTCAATAGAACAAAACGTGGCCTAGCTTGGTGTAGAGGGGTGCTCGGGGCTGGCCTTACTGATTTACGATTTATTGCTTTAAAGGTACGAAAAATATATGTTTTTTAATAAAATTTCATAAAATTTTAGTAAAAGTTATTATTAAACTTGATAGTTATTAATGTTATTAAACAAAAAGTATTAACAGTTAATAATAAAATTCTTTGTCAAATCTAATATTTGATTTATTATAGAAGTTTTAAGAAACTTTGAAATAATTTTAGTTATTATTAATGTTATATTAAAATAAATGTACGTGTTTATTAAAAACATAAAATTTTTTAAATAAATTATGTTCATCCAAAAGAACTTATTTGATATGTTTAGTGTGTGTGTGTGTGGTGGTGTGTGTGTGTGTGTGTGTGTGTGTGTGTGTGTGCTGATGTTGTGTGTGTGTTAATTAATAATAACAATAGGCATTTGAATTAAATGGCACTATGTAAATAACAAAAATAAAAATAAAAATAATAATAAAAAAATAATAATTTAAATTAAACATTTAATAATAAAAATAATAAAATAAAATTAAAATAAATAATAGTAATAAAAATAAAAATAAAACAGTATTAAAAACATAATGTTAATAATATTCACTGAGTAAAAGCAGTAAACACTATTGAGTTAAAACAGTAAAAAACAATAAAACCATATGAGTAAAGCAGTAAACATAGGGTTAAGCAGGTTAAAAACACTTAGTTAAAGCATTAAAGGAGTAAAACAAAAGCATTCTATTCCCTGGTGTTAGTTAACACCACTATTGATTTATGATGTACTGCTTTAAGGTATGTAGATATGCAAAAAAAATTAAGTTAAACAGTAAACAACATTGTATGAGTTAAAGCAGTAAAACATGAGCTTAATCAGTAAAACATGAGTTAAAGCGTAAAGCAGGAAACAAAAGTATAATAATCCTTTTGGTGATTGGTAACACCTCTATTGATTACTGATTACTGCTTTAAGGTATGTAATGTTAATAAAATATAGTTAAAGCAATAAAACATGCTGAGTTAAAGCAGTAAAACATGAGTTAAAGCAATGTAAAAACATGAGTTAAAGCAGTAAGCAGTAAAAACAAAGCCATACTAATCCCTTTGATGATAGGTAACACCTCATTGATTTACTTGAATTTACTGCTTTAAGTATGTAATTTTAATAAATATGTGAGTTAAAGCAGTAAAACATGGTTTAAAAGCAGTAAAACATAGTTAAAGCAGTATAAAACATGGAGTTAAAGCAGTAGAGCAGTAAAACACTAAATTACTAATCCCCCTAGGTGTTAGGTAAACTCTATTGATTACTGATTTACTGTTCCTTTAAGGTATGTAATGTTAATAAATATATGAGTTAAAGCCAGTAAAACATGTTGATTAAGCATTTAAAACATGGACGTTTTAAAGCAGTTGAACATGAGTTAAAGCGTAAGCAGTAAAACAAAAGCATACAACCCCTTAGTGTTAGGTAACACCTTCTATTGATTTCCTGATTTACTGCTTTAGGTATAATGTTTTAATGTTTTTAGTAAAATTTCGTACAATTGTAGTTAAAATAAAATGTTTATTATCAGACACTCTGGTTTTTTTTTCTTCTTACATACAATTTTTATAAAATTTATAAATTAAAAATTAAGTTAAAAAATATGAATTATAAAAAATAGATTTTAACAAAAATGGTTTCATAAAAAAATATTGAAGGATGAAATAAAATGATGACTCATAATTATATATATTTTTCATTCGCGGGGATATTGCCGCCTGCGACGCCAGCTGATTCGTGCTCGAATATCGCGCCTGTCGGCTCTCGCGGGCGGCGGGAACGCGGGGAACGGCGGCGGCGGAACCGCAGTGGATCGCACTCGGTGCGGGTTGGCTTCCCTTTGCGGGTAGGGCTCATGCGGCGCCCTTGGTGGACCGCTTATGACATGGGGAAAGACATCAAATTAGATCTGTTCTATTGATGTGGGTAGAAACAGTGCTAGAAAATGTTGAGAAAGGAAACATCCCCTAGCAACTTGTAATATACACCACTCGAATCCTATTACCTTATAACTGGGTAGCTTCAAATTTAGTGTTATTCTATTGATCAGGGTAGGCCTAGAAAAAGTAACTCATACTAGGACGCCATCCTAGCAACTTGTAATATTTACACCATTCTATTCCTCATACCTTATAAAATAGGGGGTAGACATCAATATTAGGTCTATTCTAGGTTTAGGGGCTGGGGACCATCAATAAATCTGAGTTATCAAAGATGAACCGACAAAGATGACTTCATCAAAGATGAATCATCATTAAGTGGTATCAAAAGCTGGATTCATCAAGGATGAACCATCCAAAGCTGAGACATCAACCTACAATTTCAAAAAAAGCTACAAGACCAAAATTGGCTAGAATACACAAAGGTTGACCGAAAAATTTGGGTTCTCAAAAATTGGAGGGGGTGCACGTACAACGGTTGCTACGGTTTGTTACGGTGAATAAGTGTAATGTAAGGTGTGTGTAGGTGTGTGTGTGATGTGTGCGTGTTGTGTGTGTGTGTGTGTGTGTGGTGTGTGTGTGTGTGTGTGTGATTGTGTGTGTGTGTGTGGTATGGTGAATATATATATATATTTTTTTTTTTTTTTTTTTTTTTACTTAGTTTGTCACCACCATCCACGGTTTGAGCCCTTTTTAAGGGGGGGTTGCACGCCTCGGAGTCAACAAACTAAGGTAATTACGCAGATGAGCACCAGACGCAGGCTTTGACAGGGGTGAGATTAAATTCAGCAGGAAACACAGAAAGAAGATGGAAGAGAAATTCCACAGAACAGTTGTGGCAGGAAAGAAGGAAGCACCCGCAGCGAACTAGCCTTGGAGTTACCTAAATCAACACAAACTCATGTGCAGATACAGACCCCTAGTTCTACGAGGGGCGACGGAAAGGTGGAGGTACGCGAGTGATTAGCTCCCTCGAGCACCTGCCGCTGCGGTACTTATAGAAAAAGAGATAAAAGCACCAACATCGCGCCGCAAAGAAGAGGGTCAAGTGAACTGGAAAGTACAGAAGAGTTTATAAGCCTTTTGGCCTTTGGCTCGACCCTATCCAAAAGCCGGGTGAAAACCAGAGCCCCCCGATATGAGTAGCATTACTCCATACAAGGCGATGAGGCCCTTGTATAGCTGAGCAACTGAGAAGAGGAAAAAAAGGTCTCGCAGTCTAAACAGAACTCCCAGTTTCTTTGAGGCTTCCTTGAGCAACCATTGTGATGTGAGGTTTCCAAGACATTTTTTTGTTTATGTTAAGGCCAAGGATGTTATTATTGTCAACAGGAGAGACGAATGAGACCGTCGAAAGAGATAGGAAGTTAGAAGGTGGTCTTAGAGAGGGAGATTTGAGGAGTTGCGTTTTTAAAGAATTGAATTCACAAAGATATTTCAGACGACTCCCGACCCGGAAATTCTATCTAGATCAGCGAGAATTAGACATCGGAAAGATTAAACGAGACGGGCAATCTTAGAAAGTAAAAGAAGAGCAGAATTGAAATGAGTTGAAGAATGAAAGAGGTCGAGTCATCGGCATATGAGGTGAATAGAGTTAGATGTGCAGGGGAGAAGCATTTCATTAGATGAAAAATGTAGAAAATGTGTTAGACAATAGGACAGAACCCTGAGGAACACCACTATTGACAGAAAAGGAAGAAGAAGAACCAAAAGAGAATGGCGGCGATATTGAGCGATTTGAAGAAAACTAGACATAAGTAAGCAAAGAGAAGAGGAAACCCATAGGAGGGGAGCTTGGAGAGGCAGTGAGCGTGCCATACCCGGTCAAATGGCTTTGGATATGTCAAGCGCACCACGCAAGTCTCCCGTAGTTCTTAAGGGCGGAAAACCATAAATCAGGATAAGATAGGGAAAGTATATCGCAGTAGACTTCGAGCGACGAAAGCCGTACTTGGCGATCGGAGAAAGAAGTGAATGAGATCCAGATGATCTAAGAAATGAAGTTGAGAAGAGTTTCAAGATCTTAGATAGGAATACAAGTAAGAGCTATTAGGCTCGATAGTTAGAAGGGTCAGAGCGGCTTGCCTTTTTTCGGAATAGGTTGGACAGGTGCGCGTCTTTCCAACACTGAGGGAAACGTGTAGTATTGAGACATAGAAATATAGTTGAACGAGGGGCGGGATAGCACGGAAGCACACTCCCTCAAAAACTCGGGGAGGAATGCCATCCGGCATCCCTTCCTTACGTTCGTAGATTTCAGGAGGCCCATGCACCCGATCGAATGATAATCACAGGCAATGCATCAGGGACATCTGGGAGGAGAAGGAGGACTGAGGAATGCCAGAATCGGTCCAGGGTGAGTTAGAGGAAAATAGAGGCCGAGAGATTGGCCTTTTCAGTTGGAGAATTAGCAACAGAACCATCAGAGGAATAAGAGGAGGAAAGACCAGATTTACAGAAAGCTGTTAGATGTTTTTATCAAGAGGCCAGAAAGATTTTCAGTAGGAGAACCAAGGAGGTTAGCGCCACTTTCGTTTGATGAAGCCCGCTATGCTCGTCGAAGAGGTATCCCTGCAAACATTTCTAACAGAAGAAAAATTAGCAGAGTGATAGGAGAACGAGAATTTTTTCTCCCCCGATACGCACTGTTCTCTAGCCTGAATGGCCAAAAGAACAAGCACGATCGAACCCATGGATTATGAGGAGAAGAAAGATTTAGTCGAAGAAGGAACGAACCTGCTCATCCCATCACGATTACAGCTCCCACCTTATCCGCAGAAGCGAACCGTCACCAGAGACAAAGCAGTCACTCCAATTATAGTTTTAGTCGAAGCAACGCAAGGCCCCCCAATCGGCCCGATCCAAAGTGCCAGAAAAAAAAACCGCCGTAAGGGTCCAGGATGGATGCTGTGGAGAGGACAATGCAACGCTTTGAGCTTAACTATATTAAAATTATAGAATACATGCCGATTTATTAAAATTAGTATAAATATAATTAAGTTATACAAAAAGTATATGTTCTGTTGACCCATGCTTTTGACGGATGATATATCTCGCATTCCCACCCTGCTAAAAGGCGTGAATAATCAGAGACGATTCGACTAAAAATCGATTCCCTACGTGAATCGATTTCGATAGGACACAATGGATAAGTAAATGAGTATATAACTATAGTGGAGTGATATAACATTTAAGTTACTCAAGTGGGTTCAATGAGGGAATATTGGTTTGTGATGAGTGAACTCACATTACCGGTGATATACTAATATATATTGTTATGTGACTAATATATAGTAGTTTTATTTTATTAGTTGCTCCAGATCGTTTAGAGTAAATGCTTAAATGATTCTCAGGTCTATAATATAATATACCTCCCTTATCCTCACCATCTACTAATAAGACTGGATCGCGCTATGGGATGCCGAAGGCCGGACCGGAGCCGGAATGCCCCGGAGGTTGTTGTTGATTGCCTCTGAAGAGCCCGCGCTAAAGCCGAGTGAAGGAGAGGCCGTTATGCACGGATAAGCTCTCGGAACCAAGTGAAGTACGGTGAAACCGGAGAGGAATCAACACGCAAACGCTGAGATAATCCATTACGTTAAACAGATACAATAGTAAAATAAAATAAAGAAATATATAAAGTAATTAAATATTATATATTTCAATAAATAATAAAAAGGTCGATAGAAGTAAATATTATATCATAATAGTTTTAATAGATAATGAAATGAAATCAAATGAATATTATAATAATATAATGAGATTCAAATAATAATAATAAGTATAAATAATAATAAAATAAATTTACTAATAGAATAATATATATATAATAATAATAATAATAATAATTATTATGATAATAATAATAATTATCATAAATGTATGAATAAGTGGAGATAAAGGAATAGAATAATTAATATTATAATGAATCCAAATCATAATATAACATATTAATACTCTCAAAATGATAATAATAATAATAAGTAATAAAGAGTAGAGACAAAATATCATAATGAGAATTAAAATTAAATTACAAATAAAGTTATGTACAAATAGAGTAATACAAAGGCCTATCGCCCAGCGTGCCTCTCAAAAATAGTGAAAGGTTTAATTACTCATACAGCGAGGGCCTCATAAACCCTTGAGGTGACTACCTCTCAAACTCGTATGAAATACTAATTTTACTAAATATGACGTAAGCAGGATTCATTTTATGGACGCAAAGGTTGAGTGATATATATATATATATATATATATAATATATATTATATATATATATATATATAATATATATATTAATATTTATATTTATAATTATTTAATATTATAATATATAATATAATATTAAATTATATATTATATTATTAATATATAATATATATATATAGAATATTATATATATATTAATATTATATAATATATATTATATATATATATATATATTATATAATTATATAGATAATATATATATATATATATATATATAATAAATACAGTATATATATATAATATATATATATATATATTAATATATATTATATATATTAATTATAATTAATATATATAAATATATATATTAATATATATATATTAATATATATATTATAGTTTTTGTAATAACTATAAGCTCCTATTGTAGTTTATATGTACATATTTATTATACAACCTCTTAAGTTGAGTACTCTATTATATATAGTATATATAGATGTAGCACAGTAGATGGAGCATGTTTGTATGAGCTAGTGATAGTTTAAAAATACCACGTGTTAGTTTCTCTGATAGAACTGAGAGATAGTATACTGATATAAATATACCAAATAATAAAATAATTAAATAATTAAATAAATAAATATTATATTACAATATACTATATAAATATTAAATATTATAAAATATAAATAATTAAAATAATTTATATAATATATATATATAAATTATTAATATACAAATCATAAAGGTAAAAATATTAAATTAAAATAATATCTAATATATTAATAATTAATAATATAACATAATAAAATTACTTTTCTAGTATATAATTTTTATCGAAGATAATTCGATTTAAAATCTCTTAAGGAATTTGTTAATTTTTAAAGAGAGGGAAGACAATTTGATGATGCACGTGTTTACGTAATAAACTGAATATTGAGTGTTAAGTTTTGCTGGGAAGATCATTCCATTGAACTACAGTGTCCAATAGGTTATCTTTTTCGCGGTTCATAGATGTAGAAGAGAAGTTGCTGAGTCGGAGTCGGACAGGAAGCCGGTTAATAAAAAAAAATTATGTAATACTGTTAACGGAATGTTCAACTAATGTAAGTAATGATTTTGTGCTTTCCAACTGATTAAGTATTGTTGGGGTTGCAAGTGATCTGTCTTGGAAAGAACAATAATTTTGTAGGTTAATTTGAAGTTTCTCTTAAGTTCGGGTATTTGAACCTTGTAACTGTTCTTTTGAGCTTCATTAAACTTAATAAATTGAAGTTATCTATTTCGTTAAATAGTTTAACTTTTCTTAAAATTTAAATTTGTTTTGCTAGTAGCGGTCCCAAATAAAATATTAAGAATATTCTCCTCCCGCAATTTCAAAAGCGCGGCCTCCTTTTATAATTTAAAGATTTGACAGGTTGGAATCAGGGTAAACCTTTAAAGTCAATTAATTTAAGGGAAATCATTTAGTTCTAATTTAATGAGTTTGAAATTTCCCATTTTGTGCGCTCCGTTGATATGGAAAATATTAATAAATTATCATTAAACGCAGGCCCATAAATTTATCTTTTAAAAGTTATCTATTCAATTTTGGGAGGTTTCTAAAATAGTAGTTCTTGAATTTCGTTGATGGGCATTCTAATACAATCAAGTTCAAAGATTATCCTTTCAATGAAAATTTACTCACCGGATATACAAAATGATATAATTGAATGTTCCTTGTTTTCTTTTCATTTAATATTAGTGAGAGATGGGAGGAGGACCTTGCAGATTAAAAGGAAGTAGTGCAAAAAACTGGACGTAACCATTTTCATTCCAGTCTGGAAATGATTATTACTTCGATAATTTAATAAATCGCCGTTTCAGTAAAAAGTAAAATGAAATAATTAATTAAAATGTATTTAATTCTTTTAAAGTTACCTATGATTAATTATACTAGATTTACGTTAATTTTAAACTTCAAAACATGGAAATATAAACAATATCAGTTTTTATTTTAAATGTAACAATAATTAAAATAAAATTAACTTTCATAACATGAAAAATAGTTTTTTTGGATTGCCTTGGATAATAACTAAAAGGGATCTGGAAAACTTAATTATTCTAGTTATAAGAAAAATGGAAAAATTAAAAATAAAAGGAGAATCATTAACGTTAAAAAAAAATTCATTGAACGCAGCAGGGGACTGATCTAGAAAAAATTCTTACTTATAATAAAAAGCTGATTATGTAATAGGCATAAGGGCCTAATAATGATTAATAAAAAGCTTGATCAGGCTAATTAATATCATCAATCAAAGCTTGATTATAGCATATGGCCTATTATTCTTGAATTAAAATTAAAATTAAAAAATTAAAAAACGTCTTTCCTCTCCCTACGCATTTCCTGATTATATAGCTGAATGCTAATACTTAATTAAAATTAATAAAAAATAAAAACAAAGCTGATTAATAAAGCTGAATGCTAATACCTAATTAAAATTAATTAAAAACAAAAAAAAACAAACCTTATTATATTTTTATAATTATTCTAATATTAAAAAACTTTTCGATTTTTTATTTTGTTTTCTTTTTTAAAATAAAAAAATAATAATAAAAAAAATAAATGTTACTTAATAAAAAATAAAGTAAAAATTACATTATATATATTATTTTACGAACGCTACTGATTTACTTTATTTTTTTAAGTAACATATTTTTTATTTAGTATTTATTTTTAATAAGATACTATAGAAATAAAAACGGAAAAAATTTTCTTGTTAATTCTAGACAAAAAATACTTCATGGTGTGAATAGGTAAAGAAGAATTTTTTTGTTTCAAAACAAAAAGAAAAAGAATGGAACCCCTGGGGCAAAAAAAAAATTTTTTTTTCCGGAAAATAAAAATAATAATAGAAAAATTATATTATACTTTATTCTATAAGATAAAAAGAATTTAGAAAAGTGTAAACGCAGAATTTAATTAAATTGAATTGTAATGAAATATAAAAATAAAACCTTAAAGGTTATGAACACAATAAAAAATAAAATTAAAGATTTATTTACAAAAATATTTTATACACATCTAAGAGATTTTTAACTCTTAGGAGGCAAATAGTAAGGTCTATTTCCTCTTCTAGTCATCTCTAATGGCAAAAAAAACAAACTGGGGAGGTCTCTGTATTTCTGTTTCAGATGATTCCTTTTGTTGCTTCTTCCTCTGGGTGTAGAGATTGAAGGAGATTCTTGCTCTCTTTGCCTTTTTTGACTTCTTGTAACTCTTCGTTCCACATCCCTCGGACCCTCTGAATTGCTGGTGAGTTCTATACGACGGATCTTCTTTTCTATCATCTCTTGTGCCTTTCAGTGTTTGATAATCCATAAATTCCCTCTGAAGTGTAACGCTCATTCATCTTTGGGAAGTTGCCCTTCAGAACTTGGGACATTATCCCCCCTACAAGTTCCATCTGCAAGTGTGTTTACCCAAAGCATCCTTCTTGTGACTTCTGCCATGGCAACATAGGGCGTTCCTTCATGTTCAGAAACTGTCGGGAATCCTTCCTTGTCCTGATTGGTGATAGAAGGCGGACGTGTTTCATACCTTCCTACTTGAGTTCTTGTTTGGAGAGTAGAATTCATCAATCTACTTCCTGGAGGATATCTAAGATATTCCTTTGTATACAAGAAGTTTGTGTTTCTTTACTACGGGATTTTCTGCTTGTTCTGTGTTGAATTCCTCGGAATAATAACGTTATTAGTTCGTCCATAAGAGATTAAGGGGAAACAAGTATATCTAGCCAATTTGTTCATACAAGTACCAACGCATGGGTATCAACAGTACGAGATATACCAAGTACTTATGAAAAGACTTGTATATAGAGTATAATTCAGTGGTGCGTGATACAGTAATGTTAGCGCAGGGAGGTAGCTCCTTATCCTGACAATATTTTTTTTACGTCATTTTATTTCAGAAATTTGAAATTAAAATTAAGTATAAGTAAAATATAATATATATAGATTTCTACTTATGTGAGAGTGTAAAAAAGAAATCCGATTAAAAAATAATAGTCTATGAAGCAAATATCTATTACTTACTACCTAAGCATATAATAAGTTTTTATCTGCAATAATTACACATTCATTTGTGTAGACTTTTCTTCCTCCTTCCTACTTCTTGCTTCCTAATTGACTTTTAGAGGTTGGAGAGAGGGCGGTGGGCGGTAACAGGGTATCCCGAGAATCTTTCAATAACTTGTTTCATATAAATATATAGTATATCAGCTCTATAGGCGTCGAGTAACACTTGCTGTGAGCGCCGAAAATATTTAATAACGCAGATGTTCGCGAGTGTAAACGCAACCTTTCGCTACAACCAACCCGCACGTGTATAAATCGTACGGAAATAATTTTGCAAAATTAGATCAGAAGTTGAATCTCTAACAGTCTGCTCTCTACATCTCTAAATATTTATCGTATCGATGATATTCTATTCTATCTCATCGTATCGTCAATGTAACGATAATTTTCTCTATTTGTGGCAGAGATATCGTATAAAAGTGTGTAATTATCCATTTACCCCTCACAATAATCTGTATCCCGGTGACGAGTGTTCCGGGAGGAAATTAAAAATTTCGTTAGATATTGGAATAGATAAGCATGAAAAACGAGTGTGAGCGTAAAGCAGCTTAAAGTCTTAGATTGCGCTCCTTTAATATTGAATTTATTTTACCATATTAAAGTAACATTTTCATAAAATAGGGACCTTTACAAGAGTTAGTTTTACCTTTTTGTTCTATATAATAATAATTAAATCTTTAAATATTCTGGTTAGGCCATACCTCCCTTTTTCCTATCTTTGCTCTGGTTTTTTTTTATGTCTGTATCAATACACATAAAGAAAACAATCACTCTTTATTTTATCTGTCTTCGGAACATTTTAAAAAGCTTATTCCCAAAATTTCTCTTTGAAATTTAATAATATTTTCCTTCATTTAAATGAGGACGCAATTGCAGTTAAGTATATGTTTGTTTTTCGTTGCTGTTGGTTTCCATAGGTACCTTTAAATTGTTCTATATTATTCTAATAATAATAGATATTTTACTCTATATATATCTAAGTACCTATCTATTCATGAGATATATAGTATGAGTATATATATATATGGATAATTAATATAGGAGATATATATATATAGTATGATATATATATATATATAGTATAGTATCTTTATTACCATTCTTATTATTATCTAACTCTTCGCACTACACAACGGTGGATACGCTTCAAGTATCGTCCCTTTAAGCGCATCATATAATTTTCTTTATATAATAGTAATATTATATGAGATAATAATTTTTTATTATACTATTTTCTCTAGATTTATTTTTAGTATTAATTATATTATAATAATAGTAGGTGAGGGGTAAAAAATCTAATTAATTAAATTACCAGTGCATACTTCGAGTTTAAGGTAGTAAGTATTACGTAATTGAGTACTCTTATTAATGAAGATATTTCCGTTTAGCATAGGACAATATATAATATTTAGTATGGAGAGATTGATTATTTATATCTAATTTGATTTTCGATTATTAATATTAATATTATATATACGGGATATATATAATTGATTTAAATATATGTATAAGTCTAATTTATTGAGCTAAATAATAGACTAGTAATGAATTAATTGTATGATACTCCTCAATATATCCCTACTAATAATTTTATTGATTGATATTTTTAATTTCTTATATTTATTTATATCGTATGGATATAATACTATAAGATAATGGTGAACGGAGAATAGGAAATTTTCTACTAAATATTATATATCTGTGTACATATTATTATTTCATAATATCATCGTCCTATCTTCAAATCATCCTCTTCATCATCAACCAACTTATCACTCAACACCCATCTTCTTTCTCCACTTAGAGGACTCTGTGTGGGTAGGTGGCGGTAATCATGCATCCGATAAGCGAGGAAAGAATAGCTAGAAAGAATATGAAGGCATGATAGAAAAAGATAATCGCAAGGCTCTTATCCGCCTCCCTTTATCCTCTATCACCAAATTAGATGTAGAACTCCAGTTACAAAGAAAAACTCCAACCCGTTAGAGCTTCTCACTGTACCACGAGTTGTCTCTCTGCAATATGGCATCTCGACATTGTGGGAGTTCATACCTATGGCCCAGACGCATGATCGTCCTATCCGATTACCTGCCTCGACAAAAACCTAAGCCATTCACTCCTGTTATTGCACCTTTCATTCTCACCTCTGCCCTGTCAAACTCACATTTTCTCTCCTCCAGGCATTCCCTTTCTAACTCAAGCGCCACTTTTTATCTTCCTGACCCATACCGGTTAGCGTATTCCCAACACTTATCTCACCACTATACTGTTTAACCAACCGACAATCATGCAACCGACTATCATTCATCATGTCCACATGACCAAACCATCTCAAATTACTTTTAGTATTCTGTCATTCTCTACCCCATCTCCACACCAAACATTAATCCTCTAAAACTCGTTCATTCCCTATTTTTATTAATTTCTTTCTCTACATCTCGTTATAAAACGCCCAATATATGATTCTAATGCTCACCACCATTGATACTTTAAGATGACCGCATGGAGGGGTACGAAAACTCTTCAAAAGACTATCTACTATCATTCAATATCTTGTAACAACGAATTCCTCTCATGAGTAAGACACCGAGTGGACAACTCGAGCTTAGTCCACATTACATCACACTCAACGATTTAAGATAGCACCTCCACCTCCTGCATTCACAACTTTCCTACCACGACATCATATGTTCCCTATTCGAGTTACAAATGAGTGCCTGAACGAGTGAGTGGGAATGCAGAAACTTTTTACAGCTGCTCACCATCTATATAACTTCACACCGAAGGACTGTCCTCCTCACAACCATAACTTTACTCTTATATCTACGTTTACTTTCAACCCTCCTTTTACCAGCCAACCTCCTACTGCCAAAATCTCTCTACCAATGCTCCTCAAACTCTCTTCAGATTCGCCACACAAAACCAGAATTCATTCCGCATATAAAGGGGGGAACCATCCAGAATACTCTACCATAATCTCTATCTTCGTCACCGATTCCCCTGTTCACCCCAACGCTCTTAGTGATCTTCATTATACCCACTCACATTATACAAAAAAATGAATAACCAAAGATGCGGGAAATCATAAACACATCCCCGCTTCATTGTCGCGCGTCACACATCGTGTCTACTTTAATATTTTAAACTTCACCACTTTCAGACTCTATTTATTATCTATAACACCCACTGAGCTCCATTCCAACTAGTTCCTCATACAATCTTTCGTATTTCACATGTATACAGAAGCTATACACCAAACCACTGATGCGACGTAACACCAGCCATAGAGCTTCCCTATATCCATATACGCCGTTGACGAATCCATTTAAATTCCTAATTAGAATTACTTATTTCTCCGCGCGTCATACACCATCATTATGTAGTACGAGCGTCTACAGATTGATCCACACACCCTCTCGGTTAACACGCATTCTAAATCTCCACCTCTGTTCTTTCCCCAATTTCATCCTCAGTGTCTATTCGAGCGACGTCTTGCGACCCTAATGGGAAACACCACCTATTTATATCTTACAAAACACTCTTACATACTCAAGCTAATACCATTAGTGAGCGCTTAGGCCCTTTTACCTCATTACTGCAGCCGATACTAATATGTGATTCTCGCCATCCTTTGGAAACTATAACCTCTAATATAAACGCATTGATATATAACTTCCAATCCCCCAAGTATCACCTATTCGCCTTTATTTACTGTAAATCTTATTTACTATTATATATTATCTTATAATATAAGGATGATATATATATATAGGATAGAAAATATAATATATAAAACTAGTATATATATATTTTACTCATTCTCTTTCTTGACCTTTCGTATTTTTATACATGGATTATTATCCTATTCATATATGTATGTATGATATACGCTACCTCTACTATATTACTAAATGGGCCCGCATCTTTTCCAAAGTTTATATTATGTAAATATAAGAAATATAAATATAAATTCGATTCAGATTATATAATATTAAATCATGTGGTTAGATTATAGTGTAGGAGTCGCCTCTGCATATATCTGATATATATATAGTGCGAATCTGAAGTAGAATACTGTTTTTGGAGGTAAGTGTTAGGATAGTGAGACATTGCATGGTGATATAAAAAGGATGGTTTGGAAAGTTTAACCGTCGTTCTGTATGTGCCACTATGTAACAATTACTTTCCTGTATGGGATAAAATATAAGAGTGTATAGGATAAAAGTGGTTTTATAGGGGTTGTGATTGTGTTTTGCCTTGTAGAGGGACCGCACCACTCGTAGACTAAATTTCTTTTAAATCTAGGGCAATTTTTTCTGTGTTTGCCCATAGTATTGAAGTTTCTGTTCGTTAGGAATTAAAATCTTTTTTATCTTTGGCTAGAGTAGGGGCTATCAGATCGGGTAGCATTGCGTCTTTGTCGTACACTCAATAATGTCAGAAAGGAAAGATTTATTAAACGTTTTGGAACGAAGGAGCTATTTTGGTGAGGGCTGGATTTGTATGTGTGTCGCGTTACATGATACAAGGGAAACGGATGATTGCAAGAAGTCTGTTGGAGGCTAGGGAAAAGTTTTCAGTAGAATTTTGCTAGAGAGATTGGGTTTCTTTGGCCGCCATCTAAATCCTTGGTGATATGGAAACTTTGTATATAGTATTATGACTGTAAAGAATCGATTGAAAGAATCACTATTAGCAACAAATATATTCACGACCGGGCTAGGGCCCGCCCGTGTTCTTTTTGCTTGTTCGAAATAATTAAAACGGTCAGAAGAGGGTTGAGGTTATCGGAGTTTATAAGCTTTATGTGTATTTACCTGTGTTAAATGTAAGTATTGAGAGCTATGGGTAAACCACAACGCACTCTGTGGTAAATATATCACGGATAAACTTTATTACTAGTCTAAGATCAGAAGTGTATCAGGAACAAACAGATGCGCACATATACCAAATCACTTCCAGTGGTGTTCAAATTATCATTAGGTTCTTGTGTATGTTCACTGGGTCCTGAGCTAGATATACTATCTCATCGAATGAAACCATGAGGATGGGACAATGGCTTTTCTTTGATCGACAATCGATGAGTATCTGTGATCAATGGTATACGTGATAAAGCAAATTCACATACCCCGCTAAAAGTTCCATATGTGTGAATCAAGAGCCAGCATTAAATTAGAGAATAAGATGACAGTAGTCGAATGGTTTGGTCATGTGGAAAGGATGGATGACAGTCTGGTTGGGTAAATGTGAGTCGCTATGAAAATAATGAATGTGAGGCTGTTGCGGTGATAATGTCGAACTGAGTATTAGGTCGTGGAGAGGCACGAAAGAAAGAAAGTGGACATTGAAGCACCATGAAAGAAAGTGTTCTGCGAGGCCCAAAATGTACGAAAGAGTTGCGCATTGGCGCTAGAAGCAATGTTCATTAGTAGGAGAGTAAGAATGCGAGTTAGTGGTTTTGCGAAGGGTGTATAGGTTGGGGCCCACCTGGCGGCACAATAAGGATGACATCCCCACATTGGTCTTGTGTCGAATGTCATAGTGAGTGGTCTGTTGTCGTCTCCCTATTGGTCCTGTCGCAACGCAGGTGGATTTTTCGCAATGAACTGCTGGTTGAGCGTTAACATTCTTTTTCTTATCTTATTTATATGTAAATTAAGTGGTTAGAATTGAGTATTGTAATGGGCTGAGTGTCTTTCTTCTTCAACTTAAAATTGTGCATAACATAAATAAAATTTTCTGTTTCCGGCCCATGCTACGCACCTTACCCAGTCTTGCGCACTACATTGTAAAAAAGTGGTTAATGAAATATTAAAAGCTGATATAATATAGGAATAATAATATTATATAGATATAGATAAAAAAATTCCTACTAATAGAGTAGTAGTAATATTGTGTTTTACGTATACTTATAAAACTACTACTACTACTATAACTCTTAATAATTTTCATTCTG
>JABUQX010082705.1:10000-37981 GCA_015478945.1 Trachelipus rathkii | reverse complement strand
TTATTTTCGCTTATAGTAATCATGTAGCAATTTTTAACAAGATGAATCTTTGGATAGTCTAAAATGGGTATAGCGACATGAATTTTGAAGCAGGGTAATTTCAATTAAGTTTAGGCGATAACATTTTTTGTTTATTTTATTGACTACGAAAATTAAACTAAAAAATTAATTCTAGTTTACGAAACCAAAAAGCTTAGGCCAGTAAAAAGTAAAAGACTGAGTTCGTTACTAAGGAATAATAAACAAAGGAAAGCCTACCAAAATCACCGAAGAATTTATTTATACACATATAGGAAGTGCGATGTAACCATGGAATAGACAAGATGTCGAATAAAATTTATTTTCTTTTAGATAGCATAAAAGGGAATCGTAAATTTAATAAGGTTAACATAATTTTCCAAATGCCTGTTCTTTGGAGAGAGACACATATGAGTTTAATATAATTAATTGTTGATATATATTATTTTTCTTTCTTTCCTCTATTTATCTTCGCAAGTTGGAAAAACAAAGATACATTCTCATATGTTTCCATAAAACATTGAGTTTTGGTCTTGTCCGTTTTTCAGATTATTCGTTTTTTTTTTTTATAAACCTAATTATTCCTTTCACAGTATACAGTCTCATTAGGAGAGGACATTCGCCTTTAGAAACCGTGATCTTAAATTATGAAATTATTTTTTCTAGTAGATCATTATATTTTCGACATCTCGGACTCTGATGTGATATTGCGATTAATGTATTCAGGTTTTCACGCACGAAAGTATATCTATGGTATCACATTTCTGTACTTTGTGATTGGCTCCGCAATGAGGTTTCATATGCTATTTATACATTCTATATTTGATACTTTATATTCTGTTCCTGGGAGATAATGAATGGAAATAGTCGGTGATAATTATTTTCCTATAAGTGAGCAGCTTTTTGAATTCATATTAATCTTTCGTCTGTGCTTGAAACGAGTATTACTTGTGTGAGTACGGTCGAAGAATCGATATTGGTGCTTTGTCGTCTCAATATTATTATTTTTATACTCGATGGAAAAACACACTATCTGTTTTCAAAAAGTACATTTAGTATTAGCCTTTGATAAGTGTCCAAATTCGTGCATGCGCTAGACGATTTATCCTTGTAGGATATCTCCCTATAGAGATAATTTTATATTTCTTAAGCGTACATGTTCCATCTGCGAGTAGCCTTATATGATTATGCATACCAATAACAATTTATGACATTAATTATCATAAATGAGAGACTATAGATAAATACAATAATACGTAGGTACTCACTAAATAGAGATTCCTTACTTCAGCTGTCTCATCACTTTACTCATCTCTGCACACGTCACGACATAAACGCCGCAGCAACCACCAGCACTCAAGAGGTTCGGCGAGGTCAAGTCCTAGAACGTACGCTGACACTCAATCTCGGCTGCCCCCGGGTCGCTGTAATTAAGTCATTCTGTGTCTATTGCAACGCCCACAGGCTTCGCTTGGCACGCGTACGGAGGCGAAGACTGTCTTCGAGAGTTCCATTCCCGGTATCCTGATCGCAAGATAATATATTACTCAGTATTCGCACTGGTGCAGTTAAGTGTGACAAATAATATAGTTAATTTAGCTAAAGTGGAAATCACTTATTATTGTGTAAGAGGGGTTAAATATAATTTTATAAGATAATTACTAATTAATAATAATAGAATATATAAAGGGGGAAACTCACAAACGCGATAGACGTATATTCTCCTAACTACTCAATAAACATAAGTATACTATATTAAATATATAAAAATTAACATATATTAATGTTTGATATAATAATATTATACTATATATACGTATACTATATATATATATCTCTCTCTCTTCTATCTCTCTCTCTTCTATCTCTCTCTTTATAGTATATAAGTATTATATTAATATATATAAATAATATTATTAATTATTATATATATACAATTGGTATATAATATTATATTTAATATAATTATATATAGATATATATATATTAATTCATATATATTATTGATATATATATATATAATTAATATATAATATAATATTAATAAGTATATTATATTAATAATAATTAAATAATAAATATATTATATATATTAATATATATAATTATATATATGATAAATTATATATATATATTATTTAATTAAATACCTAGAAATACATTATATTATTTAAGATCAAATACTCATTCCTTAATCATTTAGCAGTATGAAGTGCATGATGACAAATTAAAAACAAAGAACTTATTTAATTAAACGAAGAAGAGTTGGTTACAGAGTTAGTAATGAAAAACTCATATCTTACGAAGAATTAAATTAGTTATATGAAGTAGTGTGCTAACAATGATCTATTCCAATATGCAAAATATTCCCGCGCGATATTATCTTCAAAAAATAGGATATGAAGTCTAAGTAAATGGTCGGGAGGTAACATTTTATTGTCTCAATATTAAAAATTTCATGTAAATTCAAATACAGGCACATAGAGATTTAAATAAATAGAGATGAACTTCACAATATTGTGAGTACACTATTAAAATCATAATTACCACTAATTATAATAGATTATAATCATGAGAGTACGTAGTTACTAATTTCGGAATAATATAAGTAGAGAGACTAGAGAGTAATAATAATAAGAAGTTATCACATTATATTAATCAATCCGATAATAATAATAAAATAATAAATAATAATAATAATATGAATAATTAATTATATATATAGTATAATTAAATAATAATAATAATCTTGAATGAATGAGATGATAATATAATCGATAGGATGAGAGAGGATAAATTAGTCTATTATCGACATTAATATGATATAGTATAATTAAGTGAGATGATTAAATATGTTATTGTTATACGCACTTATTTGTAGGTCTTGTCTTGTGTCATAGAGTTATACCATTTATGATTAGAGCTCTTGTGTTAACATTGGTCTTTAAAATCTACGATAATGACGATGACTATAGTAAGCGTAAGTTTCGTAATAGTGGTAGATGAAGTGAATGGATTGTTTAGTTTATAAATTGTAACAGAGCTTATAATTCATTGTGTCTATGTCATAGACCAATTTTGGGTACTGTGACTCCTTTTAATATAGATTGTTTAATGGGCTCTAACTTCATTCACCATACTTAATCGTAAGTTGGCCCCCTTAATTTCACGAGGGATACTTGTTTTCCATCCTCAAGACTGAATAAATCAAGGAAGTGAGAACCAATCCTCCTAAACATCTTAAATGGCTAAGAAAAGTAGAAAGAGCCTTTTACAAATAATAATATCAGGAGGAGAGAATCCCTCCTTGCCAAATCTGTGAAACCTTCGGTCGTTAGCTCCTATGAAGGTTGAATAGTTGGATATGAGACTAGAGTATCTAAGGATGAGATGCCAAGTTATATTAAAATATGTATCTTTTTAAAGCGGTCCAAAGCGCGCCGTGAATGGCTATTCTACAACCCTTGTAATTTGTAAAGTGATACCATTATTATATTACTTTCACAATTATACAATTTGCTGGGTAATTAAGAATGATCCGTCGAAAGTAAATAAGAGGTATCTATCAGTAGTTAACTAGCAATATATAATTAAAAATATATTCTATCGTTAGTTGATAACCATTTTGAAGTCTCTGTTATATAAACTAAGAGTAAATATTAATAACTAAATGCGAATACAGGAATAAGTAAATTAAAGTCCATCATAATATAAACATCCTATAGTAAAATTGTGAGTATTTGCAAAATAAAATATTTAGAAAATATAATAAAAATCAAACCACAACAAAGATCTGGCTAAAACTCGAAATATATATTATATATATATATATTAATATTATATAATTTATATATATATAGTAATATAATATATACTATATATAATATATCTATATTATATAATATATTATAATATTAATTTATTATATTATATATATATTATTATATATAAATATATTATATAATATTATATAATTATATATTAAATTATAATATAGTTAATATATATAATATAATATATATATATAATATATATTAATATACTTATATTATAAATCATAATTAAATATTATTATATATATATATATATATATAATATATTAATATATATTATATTATAATATATATATATATATTAATATATATATAATATATATATATTATATTAATATATTTTACATATATTATGATAGTGAATATAGTATTATAAGGTTATCGAAATTATTTAAAAAATAGATTTTTCAAATTTTGGACAATTGTGAAATGGAATGACAGAATGAGTAGATTTAAGGAAGTAATACCTTTACTTTAGGATATGAGTAGAATATATATATATAGACAGATAACATGTATATATAGTATATTTATATATATATTTTATATATATATATATAATATATATATATATAATATATATAATATTTCAACGTTGCATTATATCTTAGGTATTTATATATATAGTATAATATAGAGGGTTAAATATACTATATATATAGAGGATATATACGGTTGAAATTGATAAGTAACGTGAGGTAATTATGTATGTGTATATTAGGAGAGGTAAAGATATTAGTATATAGTATAAATACATGGGTGAAATGATTAGAAGTAGTATATATACTATATTATTATATTATATATATATAGAGTTGTAGGTTATGTATATAGTATATAGTAGTATAGTAGAGTTATAATAATATATAATATATATTTATATAGGTGGAAGTTGAGTTATATGTATGTACTTAACTGTAATTATTGCGAGCCGTCACGTCATGTTTCGGATTCCATTGGTAACGTCAATGATGATAAATAATACTTAAAAACTATCATTACATATGGCTAATGAAGGTTAATCAGATAAAGAAAAAACGAATACATTGACTAAGAATGCTGAGGTAACCACCCATGCTGGGAATGGCCGTCTCACGTTAAAAAAAAAAAGAAGGGGGTTCCTCCGGTCTTTGGTTGGGCGTTGCGGTGCGGGATGTGAGGTGAAGCCTTTTATGCGTCCGATTATATATATAAGGGTCACTATTTACTTTCTTATTGTTCCTCGCGTTTTTGCATGATCGGGGATCGAGAACTTTAATTGCCGTTACTTAATACGGCTGGTCGGAAAGTGGGCGAGGGGGGATTGGCGGGTTAAGCGAACGTTTTCCAAACGACGCAACCGTAGGAGGGGCATTGGTAGGACCGGTAAATCCGAATACCAGACAAAAATGAGAACTCGAAAAAAACGGCCCCAACATAACGACCAAACCAAAACTATCAACCCCAACATAAGGGGCTGCATCGTGGGGTCCGGAGCGCGGTCCCCACCGCTTAGCGTGACTTCCTTCTTTGTTAACTACTTCCACCTTAAGGGGGGTGGGGGATAATGCCGCGAAAAAAAAAAGAAAGATATAATAAAAAAAAAAAAAAAAAATAATAAATAATGCTAAAAAAATTAAAAATTATTAAAATAAAATAAATAAATTCTAGATTAAAAAAAAAAAAATTGTATCTTAAACTATTCAAAAAACATAAAATAAATAAAAAATTCCCATGAAAGGGTAAGCTGAGTATTCCAAAATATTACGGGGCCAAAAAAAAGCCTCGCGTAGGTATCCTGGCACCTGTGTCAAAAATGACCACCTGGTTCATCAAGGTCAAAAAGGGGGCGGAGCTACGTTTCCAAAATAGACCCCTCCTATTTAAATACTAGCGGGTCTTTTCAAATTCATATTAATAGCAATTGTCTATGGGGTAAGTTATAAAAAATAGCCGAAAAGAGATGCCCCACCATCTTCAATGTAGCTTATTGATGAAATGGTTGCAATGATCTGTGAAAGAAGAAGAGCAATAAAAAAAAGTTTGAAAAGAAAGAATGGAACTAAGTTTATTTCTGTTTAGAAATTATATATAATAGGCACAGTTTAAATTAAATAATAGAATAAAATAAAAAACTTGCAAATTTAATCTTTTTTTCTAAAATAGTTTTATAGGCTTGTGATGTAAACGTAACTATTCATTAATCTTACCTAGAACTCACGGTCGAGGTGGTAACGAGATGGGAGCGATAGCCCAGTAGACAAATGGTCGTGTGCCTGCAATTCAATTTCGCAAATAAAAAATAATATAATCAAAAATCAAACATGTTGAGCAACAATTTTTTTGAAAATGAAATAAAAAAAAAAAAAAAATAAATTTTCTATTTAATATACTGAATACCTATTTCTATACTCATAAGGCCAAGATTTTAATTGCGGTGTCTTGCAATTACCGTTACAAACTAGAGTAAGAGTAAATAATAGGGATTTATTAACGAAACAATACGATAAATCTAAGCTTCACAGGTTTTCAATAGTATTTGTATAATGAATATGTTTTGACATTGCTCTCTGTCTTAATTTTGTCTTTTATATATATATATATTATATATATATTATATTAAATATATATATATATAATAATATATAATATATATATATATATATATTATATATATATATATATATTATATAATATATATATATTTATATATATATTAATTATATTATATACTATTATTATATATATAGTATTATATATATATATATATATATATAATATATATACTATATATATATATATATATATATATATTATATATATGATAACTTATATATATATATATATATATATAATATATAATTTATATATATGTTATTAATATAGTATAATTTAATATCATATATATATATAATATATATAATATATATATTATATTATATATATTATAGTATATATTATATAATTATATAAATATATTATATATATAATATATTAGTTATATATATATATATTATATATAATATATATATAATATATATCTAATATAGATATATATATATATTTATATAATTATATATATTAACGCGCTCATAAGATTGTTTACATAAATAACCATTCATAAGAAAGAATTTATATTTTTTATATCTTTCAAGTTTAATTCTTGATTTAATTTTTTATAGTTGACAAAATTTAAAGGACTATTTTTTATTGAAAAATTTTTTTATATTTCTTTTATTTGATCTAAAAATAGGAATAACAGAATTAAAAAATTACATTGATTAAGAATGAATTAATTGAAATGAATGGGTTTAATACTTATAGATCTTGTCTTTTCGCTAGGCATTTACTATAAAGCATACCTGTATCATAAGCTTTATATATATAGTATATATATATATATAGTATATATATTATATTATTATATAATATATATATATATATATATATATATATTATAATTATATATATATATATATATGATAAAATATTGATATTTTGATATTAGTTAAAAGCTCAGAAGCCCTTTTTCATGTGCTCAAGTTGTATTTTCCATTGGGATTAAATCTTATGCATTCGATGAGTATGCGGGTATAATGAAAATTCATCATGAAACCAATAGATCTATATTTATTTTGTAAACTCTACGGTACCAACACTTCGGTACATGTATTTGTTTTTAACTCTTTCCTAAAATAAATTATAATTTATTTAATTATGCCCATATAGCTGCAAGAAAAAACACCTTTTGCATCTAACATCCTATCTTCTGTTCACTAAATCCTTATTACTTGACTTACGATGAGCCTTTTTGCCAATCCTCTCAGTCACATTGTCAGTTGAAAATGTGTAGAAGCAATATTCTCACATGTGGGCAGTTTAACCAGCCTTTAAAAAATATAATAATTAAATTTTAAAAAACCTTGATCTACATAAATTGTATTAGCGTTATTGTAAAATATATATTAAAATTTGGCAATATAATTTTTTATTCTTTTTGAAGAACATTAATATATTTTCAATAATTAAAAATCAGATGGCATTACCTCTAGTTGCCTTTTTCGTACTTCCTTATCGTATGTCAACATTTGTTGTGAAGTATATATATATAGTATATTAATGATATAATATATATTATATATATTATATTTATATATATAATTATATATAATATATATATATATTATATTATATATATATATATATTTATATATATATAATATTCAGATTTCAATTGAAAAGTGGGCAGAAAAGAAGTTGGTGAAGAAATCATTCATTGCTCGCCAATCATTGTATTGTTCATTCCTCTTCTTGTGGAATTCCCAAGTTCTCGTTTATGCGTTATTGTGAAAGATACTTCACGGAGCCTAAGTTTTGTTTGAAGAAGATTGCAGATTTTTCATTAGATTAAAGATGACAGTTGTAGTCAGAAAAACTGGTATTCAGTTATGCCTCTCCAATTAGACCACCCAATAATGTGGGATGGAATATTGATAAGAAGGGAGATAGGAGAATAACATAAATGCCGGTCACATATCTTTTATTAGTTTAGATTTTGAATGGTAGAATAATTACTTTTAATGGTAGATTATGGAACCTATTTATGAAAATCTTTAATAAAAATATTTTAAGTATTTTCAATAAAATGGAGATTTTTTTAGTCAACTTTTAATTTTGTAAGATAAATATAATCTTTGATTCTCATGTAAATTGATTATTCTATCCTGATTCGGAATACAGCAACGAAGAGACTTCGATTATTTTTTCTTTATCGCCGATTTTTTTTTTTTTTTTTTTTTTTTTTTTTTTTTTTTTTTTTTTTTTTGGGTCCAATTTAGTGCCTTGGAATAGTACAGTATAAGTATCGTTTTTCAAGAAAATAGCTATGAAACTACGTCAATAGCAATTTTGTTTCTATAATAAAAAAAATTTAGGTTTATTTTTAAAATAAATATCAAAAAAAGTAATGAACATATGAAATGAGACGAAAAATTTTTAAATTGAAATTGAAATTTTTATTATCTTTTTCTATTATTATTCCGACGCATTTCGCGCTGTGAAATTTTCTAGATTTAGTATGAAGAATTGTACTTTTCTTTTTTTAAACTAACCGGTTTTGTTCCTCATTTTTTTTTTTTTTACTTTGAGGTTCTGAGATTTTTGTGTCATATAGGTCAAAATGGTTTAGATAAAAAACATATAGGTTTTGTAATAAATGTTGAGGTACAACCCCCCCCCCCCACTTGCACAATTCTCGATTTCCCTCTGAAAATTTATCTACATTTATTTGGATGACATGAACGTAAAATATATACGCAAAATGTTCAACTCTCTCGACAAGTGTTGATCATTTATTCGGCGCACAAATAAAAATTTTCCAAAAAAAAAGAATTAAAAATAAAAAAATAAATAGATAAATAACTAAATAACATAAAAACGCAAAGCAATATTCCTTTTTATTTATATATTTATTTTACCTTTAAACATTCCATTTTATTTGATTAAAGACTATCTATATAATTAAATTTGTTCCAGTTCCAGTTGAACATCAAAAAAAACAAAAAACGCTCAATCAATATAAGTCGAAATTAAGAAACGTCGGAAATAACTTATTTTGTCCTTTGAGAGTATAAAAAATTTTTTATTTTAAAACAGGATAAAGTCCTATTTATAGATTTAAAGAAAGTATTTGACACAGTATTTGAGATACCCGTTCACGAACTCTAATATTTTCAAAGCAAAAAATTAGAAACTTTTATCTTATAATTAAGTATTTATTCATACACTAAATCAAGTTGTTAGTTAAGTCAAATGCTCACTTCAAAGTAATGCAAACATTTATAGATGAAACTAAAACCGCTTTATCGACAAGTCGTTAGTATATCTTCCTAACAAATATTGTTTGAAGTAGTATCCTCCAGCTATGAAGATAGGAATCATTCTCCAACAATAAAGATACGAATCTTTTATTCAATAATAAATATAGGAATCTTACTAAAGCAGTCAATGTATTAGTATCATTCTCCATCAATAAAAATGAAGAATATTTTCTATATTTTTTGGTCGCTGAATGGGAGAAGTGAAGGGAAAGGGATTTTACCTCCAAAGGAGTAAAGTGAGGGATTGATATCTCGGCCCAACTGTCCCCCATTTCTTCGTTCATTCTTACCCCGTTCATTTCTGAGTTCATTTTTTCCCTCTCTCATTTTCTTCGCTTTGTGGTGCGCCGTCGGATATCCATGAACGCATACATACACAACACACACACGCATTGTTTTATATATATATAACTACTATCATCTCTCTCTTTTGTTTTTAATTAATAATAGAATCTCTTATTAATTACTTTCATTTAGTGTATTTTTGAATTAAATTATATGCTTTTAAAGACATGGACTTCAAAATCAGAGGATAAGGTAAAATATGCGATTTGCCGATTTATTTTTAAACCCTGATTCTTTAAAAAAATCGCTTTTTGCAGAGGACTATAAAACACAAGGCTTCACTCGTGATATTTTTTTTTCTTTTTTGTTCAGTATATCAAAAGTTAAAAATAAAAAGTGTTTTTTTTTTAATATCGAACATTATGGTGATTTAACATAAAACGTTAATTTTGATAACGTATATACTAAATGAGGGATACTAAACCTTTTAGAAAGACCTCTGCAAGACCTTTCAGAACAGGTCAAACACATAAGACCTCAAAAGGTATGCAAGAGACTCCACCTCGAGGATCACCTCGCACAGTCAACCGGGTCACTCACGGGTCACTAGGGGGTCATACCAAGGTCAAAAAAGGCGAAATCACTAAGGGTGTCCAAAAGAGTCAAGAAAAGGTCAAAAAAAGGTTCACGGACCATAAATGCCCTGATGATTGACCCTGAATACAGACAAATTATTTATATCTTTGACCTTAAAAACATTAGAATAGAAATATGTTTTCCTGAACCTATAAAAATAACAGCAATATTTATAATCAAAATCAAAGTTAAGAAAAATTCATATTTTTGAAACTACTATTGATAAAATAATTTACTTCGACTTCCGCTCATCACATCCACTGCCAAAGCCTAATTGGTCAAACATATAATCGATGATACAAATTTCACACCGCGATCATCTGTGCCCGACTTAGCAATAGAACTGGACCTACTAATTTTAGGAAAAATAAGATTTCATGAGTGTTGGATGGTCTAGCACGAATTAAGTATTTCTTTGCAAATGTTCTCAACAACTATCATCTCATCTCCACCGAATCCACTGATAGCTACTTTGAAATCCACTTACCCTAATCTAAGTCAGAAATGCATGAAGGAAACGGAAAAGACAAAAATAGACTCGTACATACTCTGAAAGGCAGGTAAACCATCCTAACGAGCTCAGTTGTACTACTCTACATACCTCTAGCAAAAGCCATACGTCAGTAAAGAACAGTATTTAGCTAGTAACAAATAACGCTTAACCTTTGACAAAGAAGAACAAATAAGTTGACCTTTGACAATTGGGCCATCTTTTTAAATTAATCTTTTAAAATGAAAATTATTCTACTTTCTATGAACATTGATAAATTCTTTATAAAGCATAATTCCGTTAGAGCAAACATTCATTTTCCTTATTCTGTTGAAAATAGAATTAAATATTTGAAAATAGAACTTTCTTGGCATTTCCACTATATAATGGTTCTGACAAAGAAAAAATATTTAATTTTTGAACTTTGAAATTTTTTTAAAATAATTTTGAAAGAAAATTATTTTTAATTTTTTGAATATTATTTATATCGAACACGTGATTATAAATTCTTAATTTTAAAATTTAATAGGTGATTAACTTTAACAGTAATTAAATAATTAAAATCGAATAAAATAACCTAATAATGTGAATTAAAGTTAATAGCTGATTTAAAAAATTCTTATTGTCTGACATTTAAAATAGACTTCACAATATTTTCTTTGAAATAGAAATTCTTGTTGAAATATTTGAATACTCCTAAATATCTTTAGGATGAACTTTATAAATATAAATCGATTTTATTGTAGAAAAAAAAGTAGAAGATAAAAGAAAACTGTGAAAAGTATTTTAATCTTAAGCCACAAAAAGGTAATCTTAATTTTGAAACAATTTTATTAACATAGTTTTACATTCGAAAATAGATCAACTCTGAATTTATCAACGTGACTATAGTCTTGAGACCAACTAGTCATTTACACGTCTTCGTATTATTCAATTGTTTCTCGTTCATCTAGCCACATGGTTAAAGAGCGCCTAAGCCCGACAGTTTGACCCTAATGGAGCTCCAGAGAGGAGCGAAGGGATAATACAGACTGAAAGAAACATGAATGATTGATTCAAACAGGAGACAAGGTGAGGACCTGGAGAGTGTATAACAAAATAAAAAGACAACATTACAGAAGACTGTTTCATCAGATAGAAGAACATGATGTATGTAACACCGAGTGAAGCTACTGACGGACCAGACAGAAAAACAGAAGAGCAATCATAGAGAAGGAAGGGCTAAAGTCCCATAGCCATGTAAACGGAGAAGCCACAACATCACCAACACAGAGAAAGTACCTGGAGACTTTCCTTTCTCGGGGGGTATATATCCTCCTTCATAACACTTCATCGTTCAGTCCCTCGTTAGAACCCAAATCGCAGAGAACGCTTGGGAATTTGCATCAACCACGGAACATACTTCAATATACATATCACACAGGCCAACCGCAATTTGCGAGTTCGCTCACTCTCCATACCGGACCACTCAACAATGTTCTAATTTCTTGCACCGTATCAAATACCTTTAAATACATATGATGCCTCGGGGCCACTCCCCCTTCCAAAATAGCAAAGAAAGACTTATCCTTCCTGGGAATAGGCCAGACAAGAAACATATTATAACATGAAGTGAAATAATTGTTGGAACTTGGGACAAAACCAACCAAGAGTAAGATACCTAATTCTCTCACAACCTCAGAATCCAGAGGGGATGAGCTCATCCCAAAATTACTATTATGAATCCCTAAATGTATGCAGCCACCTCATTATCGAGCAGACATCCTGGCAAAACAACCCCTGTCATACCAATGCAACCTGTTTCACAATCCATACTCCATATGGAACCCTATGAGAGAGGTGAAGGGTTTATTTATACCACCATAATGCCTGCCGCGGAATTCCCCTCCACGTACCCACGATTCGCCTAGACGAATTAGAACGATATTAGATATGGACAATACGCCGAAGACCCAGTTTGGGTAGCCAATTCATTTTGAGATATCACCGTTCCATACGTTACCACAGAGAAGACTTCACGCAGCGCTTGAGGCCTAAATAACTGAAGACGAGAGAAGACTATAGCAAGGACTAGACAAATCCTCTTACTTGATTTACCATCACCGAGGCCTGCCAATATATTATCTGAAAGTAATCAGTTTTCATAGGTGTCGACACTGAAGACTTTTTTTCAATTGCAGATTTTTTCAATACCAGACAATAAGCCGAAGACATTTCTGTTTATTGAAAACACGTTATGTAAATTGTCAAAGGGCCACATGATAACATTACTGGAAATTCATGTTGGACAATTGAGGGAATTTCTCACTTTGGCAGAAATATCAGCGAAAACACACTTCATAGGATTCATCGGATTCACTTGGATAGTTATCTCAACAGAATATCTATCTAATAATGACTAAGTGATTTTCAGACGATAATGGAAGAACATCAGAGATATCATAGAAGACTACGCGAGGAAAAAGTCATTCGAAATAGTTTCTGTCAAATCCCAGACTTAAGATCTTCGTCAGAATTAGAGAAGAACATCAGCCCACAATAGAAGAGGGATGTCTATGTTCCAGACTCACCGAATACAAAGCTGTAAACCAAGCTATAGAATAGATACCCGCTAGAGTATTCTATTACAGAAGATAGATCAGACTAATCAATGTGATTCGTTAGGAAGACCAAAGAACTTACATTTACAAAGCCCTTTCTGAGCGAGAACACGAACCATGGAATGGAGAAATAAAAGCAATACTTCTAAAATTCATATACAGGAAAAAAAGGACAATCGGCCTTCTGCCACCCATATAAGACTTTACATAAGGGATGGGATGTATAGAAAATCTTCAGATGACAACGAGTAAAAAGTCAATGCGCGCACCTATTGACCTTACCATAATAATGTAGAATCTTAGGTCAATGACAATTCTAATCAGATTAACTGTGTGTTGCGGAACTACCAACCATCTGCCAGGCAACAGTATGTAGAAGCCAGTCTCCATGCCCGGGGCCTTTTCCGTGCGATTATAAACGTTAATTGCAATTGCCCCTGGTTTTGTGAGTCCCTAATAGAGATATGAAAATCTATGGTAGTAATACCATATGATATAACAAACCCCACTGATTATTCCATTAAATGGGTCCGAAAAGCTCGAGAGTCGAGCATTATAAAATGATTCAAGATGACTACGCAAGTCAAAACTCTACTTACGAATCTAAGAATGAAGAGGCTCGTACCGATCAACGGTAAGAGTCCTAAAGGAAAAACAACCCAGAGGTTTCACCTTGATTTTCTAATCATCCAACGCCGGGATCCAAACATGGAAAGGAAGAGTAATCTGGAACTTTATGATGAAAGAAATGAATGAGAACGAACAGTTTTTCCAACACAGACTCTACCGACATGAGAACAAAAATGTTCTTCTCTCTTCTCAGGACAAAAGATTATGAATGAAAAAGAACGATAGCAAAAAGAGGTGCATAATACAAACCCCAGTAATTAAAGAATAAAATCTGCTTCAAGGAGCCTAAAAGAAGTAGACGTGGTGTTATAGTAAACTCTCTAGATGTCTTTGGCTGTACGGGAAATTTAGATCAGCCCCAGAAAATTTGGTGTATGTCCATCTATTTTTTTGTCTCAAATTATATTGACTCCAACTCAAAAGATCCAGAACGAGGCTTGAGTGCATAGCACTTCCTATTCGCGTAGAGTTAGGAAGTCAACACCTGCGATTTTGATTAGTCGTGTACCTTAGATTAAATGAAAATGAATAGCAGCAAGGAAGATGTTAAACTATCTCTTAAAAGAGGCATAAAGTACTTCTATAAGCGTGCACAGGGTTGCGCAGCACTCAACATTGATCATCCTATAGAGACGAAGTTGATCCTACTATCTAAGGCTCTACACCAAATAATATTACCACACGTTACCTTATATGTAGTATCGTAAAAACTGAAAGAGCACTGAGAGCTCCTGGAAATCGAATTTTTATTACAGGTACAGAAGTCTTTCAGCTTCACCACTTTAACCACTATAACCACTCATAGCCCTTTCTATCTCTGAATTCAATATAAATCTGTAAAGAAGAAGACAAATATGAAATTAAAAGTCAGAATCTTCCACTGAGGAAGACTTATGAGTATTCTCATAGGAATCAAGCTAAAAAGATAAAATAAGAAAGAACAGAATGAACTTAATTAACTCACTAGATAAGATCTCCACATGATGAAGACTGAATACGTTAATCTAACTTAAACAATTAATACAGGATAATTGTAAACCGAAATTAAGAAGGCTTCATTGGAGAAACAGCCTACAAAGAGAAATTGGATTATTAAAGGCGTCGAATTGAAGTTAGCTACCAAAATAGACAAGGTAACTTATTAAAGGTCATTGAAGAAGAGGTTTTTAGAAATTGTGATACCTGAAATAGACACCCTAACAAAGCAAACAATAGAAGAATTTCACAAACTCTCCAGAGAGTCCTCTTCACCTTCTACTAATAGAAGAACCTTACATCACCACGCAGATGAAAGAAATAGAAGGTCATATTGTTTTGAATCAAGAACGAAACAATGGAACCTGCCTCAAATCTTCATGTTCGGTTATTTGAACAAGTCAGCACCCGTTGTCGTAGCAGAATCAAAAAAGAGATTTTGGACAATTGGAAAAAAGAAGTGGTTAATATTTCAAAATAACAACCGCTATTTCTTAGTGGCACATTAATCATATTTAGCAACAACTCTCCTCGTGCTGACCCAGTATAGAACTATGAAGCTCTATATAAGTATAATTAACTACAGTGACAAACTTTTTATTAAAGAAAAAAATAAAGTATAAGGAAAATGTCATCTATTTTAGAACTCATTGAAAAAGAGGATTTTAATAAATAATCTGCAAACTGAGAAAATAGAGGACAATAGGTTTCACTTTTGAATCAAGTTAGACTCTGGCCTCCAGAATAAAATTATACAGATACACAGCAGGCTTTTGAAAAAATGCAATACAGGCAGTCAGATCTGCTGTTAACAACGAAAATTTCACGGTAAAGAAGAAGCAGAATGTTTGCTACTTATACGCCAGAGAACCTGAGCATTTTAGAAGAACTTTGCTTGAATGTGTGTAACTGGAACATATAGGAACCGTTATTGACTCCTAGATGCCTGACTTGCAGGTATCCGTATAGTCCATAGAATACCAACGAAGTCTTGACATAGAACTTACCCCCAGATGCTCACCAAAGAGTATGGTTTCAGAAAACAGTATGTCTCCCAACCAATACGCTTCTGCGAAAAGCGACCATAAGAATTTTTACAGATGCAGTCTTAAAGACAAGGATATACTGTTAAAGCTTGCTATTCGCACGCACTAGTTCACTCTACTCTTGCAGTGGCCAATGACTGGAAAAAACTTAACAAACCTCCGTGTTTGTATAGAGTCATATAGGCCACTGGTGAACTCCTCCAGATGTCCCAGAATGTGTACCCACATGCTCCTCATAGACGGAAAAACTATTTATCCGTCCCTAGGCGCAGTACGATTATTCACTAGTATGTGAATGATCCGGACGCCGTAACAGCTTCACCCTGCGACAACAGCTCGAGGCAGGAGAACAACAGAAAATTTAAAATGCCTTGATACTATTACAAGGAAACTCGAAATTATTTCTGCCATACCCAGAATTATTATTTTGCGGCACCCGCAATGCCCACTTGTACCTATCTGTGCTAGGGAACAATGACACAAGTCGCGATGAACATTTTAGGCGACTTTTCCCAAGTTATATTTGGGATATGTCATTCGAATCAGATGACTGCCGTAGAGAACATAAGGCCAGCATTTTTGAAAAACCATTACAGAAAGTTTTATTAACCGATTATACGAGAACGAAAATCAAATTGCGGAGTTAGATTGACCATGATCGCTCATCTCTTCTTTAAAACTATCAGCTTTCTGTATTAGGATTTAAAATGGGAACGAGACGGAATAAGCTATTCAATCCGAAGACCCAGCAAGAAGATCTAGTAATCCAATGAGAGAATAGTTTCTACGTCCCTCCAGCACAGATGTTCATACAGGAAAACCAATCCTTATTAGTTAATTTTTCTTAGCGTATTAGTTTCGGCTTTCTTAGATTAGTGACTTTGCACCTAATTAGCGCAAAACATTGTAATAACATATAATAAAGAAGAAGTGGTTTTAAGCGTTTGATTGGGACAAGAAGACACCTAAAAGCATGTTTGAAGCTTCTTTCAAAAGGGAGATAATTGGCTTGTTTCCAACCTCAGTGTTTAACTTGTCCCAGAACTATTACCACAGCATTTTTTATAGGTACAGATTGCCGCTGCGACCTATGGATAGGGGGAGTTCTTTCCAAATGGTACAGATTGAGACCGTGCAAGCGAGAAAACCCGATTAATCCTTTGGATTCAATGCAGTGCTTTAAGATGGCCAGTTAGCAACTCAATCTCGATGAATTAGATAGAAAAAGACATGACTTTAGCTTGTGGCTCTTTCTCATACAACAGTTCAAAGAATACAGTGCTTTGAGTTACCCCTGCACTATTTAACTGACAGACTCTCAACCTCCCCCTTTGTATTCATATTCGCAATTCAAACAAACGAACGGCGTACGCTTAGCACCGTATGGAAATTGTTTTGTTCATAATACAGGTTTTCGCAACATGATAAAGTGATAAGCACCGCGACAAACAACTTTACCGCTGACTTATTTCGACAGTCGGCACCCAAGACCCAAAAGGCAGCGATCCCAAATCTGTTATTTCCCTTTTAGCGGCAGAAAACAACGAAACTCGATCGCTTACCAGTATGGAAAATCACACCTGCTATTATTTTACGAAAGAAATTCTAATGGGATTACTCCACATGGAGCAATTGACCCTATACATACGAATTTAAAGAAACTTAGGTTAAGTGAAGCGTATCGGAACGCAACCCCAAGGACTTATCCACACATATTTAGATAAGAAATTGCGCTGTACTATTGCAAACTAGCGAACAAGGAACCTATGTAATACAAGAACCAGATAGCCATGACTACTCAGTATACAAGAATCCCAGTTGCCATTCTCTCATTGGGAGAGTGGGATGGAGGACAGCAAAGACTGAAAAAACGAGGTTAGGAGAGAGACTACGGCTTTTTCCCTTCCATATTAATAAGAGTTAGCTAAAAGCGGTGAGTTACTAGTCATCAGTGCGTGTCTTGTGCTAAGGGTTTAAAGGTTCTAGGACCTCCATAAGGCTGAACAACTTCAAATGCAGCTGTAGGCCGCCTCTATCCTCATATACTCGTTTCTAAGAGTCACGATTGCGAATAGTAGTTGTTAAATTGCCAGTACATCGTTCAATCTTCACGGAGCCCCAAAAACACATTACTCGCCTTCACGGAGATGTCTTTGACTAGCTTACTGCGAATTGCTCGCGTAATAAAGACAACGAACCGAGCTGAAGCAATTTGCTCGAGCTTTTACAAGAAAAAAGAGTAAATATATGGTCGGCATTCGAAGCCCAGAAAATCTTTAGCTTTCAGATATGCCACAGAATTATCCTTCAACGCCTTTCCAACAGCAGTTAATGTAAGGCTTGAGGATAAAAAAGCATAATTTGCCCTACAAACCAAGTCAACATGAGTTGTAGTTGAAACGAATTGAATCGGCAAGATACCTTGGCAAAATTTCCTCCGATCATTCTTGAGAAAGGACCAATCATCGAGGCATTGGTCCACAATACTTATTCTTTGTCCTTCGAGTAGCAATTTAATCTTCCGATTTATAATAGATCGCCAATTTGCGTTTATATCACATCATTGCGTAAATCGCGGCACTGTTTAATTAAAGAGACTTCCCTACCGAGTTGCCTCAGTCTCATAGTTCCTCCTCACAATTTACCAACACTGAAACATCGGACCCAAATAGGAAAGTTCATATCACGATGCAGGTAGATGTCGTAGGTGCGAAAGGATGGAAGCTATTCAGAGAACTTAGCTTAGAAAGACTCTGAGAAAAGAAAAAAGAAACAATTGTCAAGTACTATGTGGAAAAAACAGACACAAACATTGCCACGCACAAAGAGAACTTTGAAAGTGAACGGGCGATTATGGTTTTTTGTAAATAGCTGATAGTCAATAACCCAGAAGTCAGCCAAAAAAGTTCAAAGTTATAGGAACACAGATCTTGAACGGACCCATTTCATTGTAACTAAATAAGTGAGACCAATAAGCTTATGAGCTTATAACGTGGTTTTAAACTCAACGAAATTATTAGCGGTTCACCGGAGAGATAATGTGTAAGAAGATACATTCCGTTTGAAAGAACTTACGGAATCTCATTTCTTGCTCATTTGAATATGATGACGACATCTCTCGCCATACCAGACTGCAATTCGACAAGAAACGGTTGACGATTCCCACCCAGATACCAACAGAGAGAAAGAACCAACACCGAGTGGCTACACGCGAGATGAACCTGAAGACACGTAAGATCGACAGAGTGGCCTATGAACCGCAAATAAAATAAGATCGCTCAACCTCTCCTAAAAACCACTTCTTCGTTGCGATTACCCCCTATTTTTTATGAACCGAAACTAAACGTGTATTCTAACTAATATTTAACCAGAGGATTCAACACAAGGAAGCAGCAGATCCTGTAAAAGAAACACAAACTTCTTGTAATCAATAGACATGATCTGAACATCCTCAAGGATAGTAGAATTGATAAATATCTACTCCTCAACCCATATGAACTACAAGTTCGATCGTATAATACCTCCGCCTGCCTCTTGACACAGCTCCGCGATATTAGACGTCTCTATCACCAAACGCAGCCATGACCAACAACGCCAAAGTAGGCGGTGTCAACGATTACGTCCTGAGAATTCACATGATCATATAAGCCCAACCTATAATATTCATTCTGTCGAAATTATAAGTCTTCTTACGGAGACGGAAACAGATCCTGGTCATTCTGCAGAATAGCCGTTCTGGACAAGAGCAGATGACTTTGGGGGTGGGAATCCACCAGATTCGCAAGTGGGAACTCCAGAATAGGGATACTAATCCTGTTGCCAAGTTCTCGGGAATTACCTCTCCCGATGATCACTGACTGACCAGTCGTTAAACACCTCCAGCAGGAATTATGCGATTTATCACACATCTGAAGGAAAGAGAATGATAGAAACGAAGAACTCCGCTCCGCTCGCCCAGACTCGTCCGCACCTCGCCACCAGGCAAATTCCGAGAGGTCCGAGAGGAAGGGACTGGTGGGAACCGAAGCACGTTACAAGAAAGTCAAAAAACAAAAGATGGAGCATGAATCATCTTCAATCTCACCACCAAACGAGTATACCGCAGACCTTACCATCATTACACGTCCTGCAACGACCCAGTACAGAAACAATTCGTGCCCCGCAGACGCAAAGAATAATAGTTTTCCTTTAGGAGATAATCTACACTCACTCGCAGAAAGTAGGAAATAGGACGTGGTTCTCCTCACCTTTTAGGCCTCCCGCATCATGCATAATAGTAACTCCTAAGTACATCTTCTCTACCACCCGGGATCTGGAGATCACCGTAGATAAACCTCAATACGTGCGCCTGTCGTGATCATCCGTGAGATGCTCACAGACACACTCTCTTTTATTATTATTTATTGTGGTTCAATCCTAACCTTCACGATTCGCTTGAGTCTTCTTAGGTCTGTTATTCTCTAATACGCCTTATTTACTCACAAAATGGCGCATTATAACAGCGAGAAGGGTTACACAACACACAGGTGAACCGGTCGCACTCATCCCTCATTTACACTCTCACCGATATATCGTCGAAGATATATTCCTAATATCTCCTCCATATCTGAGAGATACTCAAAGCCAATCACTCTCATAATAAACGTCTCAGAGGTGTTTACTAACTAACCCCTCACTACTGTTCCCGTTACAGATGCGCGCCCGCAGACATCTTCTTCATGTGAGTAACTAGATCCATTTTTTTTTCTCCGCCCAGAGCTTGGGTCCCGCCAAACTTATCACGTTACACTAGTTATTCGATGTGTTTTCATCCATGGACAGAAACTGATTCGGCCGGAAACAAGAACACCTCTCTACTACTCACCGACATATCCTAAAAATAACCCCGGATACTCAAAGATACTATTCTTACGCGCCATTTCCAAATTTACTGCGTCTTCGATAGAAAATAAACAAACTTTATTATACTTTTATTTTGATTAAAGTAATTATTTTTTAGTTATTAATTTTTCTTATTTTTAATAACAAAGAAAACAAATAGTAAAATCGAAAAATTTCTATTTACATTTTAAAAATAATACTAACTTTATCAGCCTTGTTTTTATTTTTATGTTTATATTTTAACATTAGCGTAATGTCGTGATAGAGCAATTTATAACTACTGATGAGAACGAATAGACTATAGCATCTCAGCCTAGTATAATCAAAGATTTGCTTTTTATTAATATTAAGAATTTTATTAATTGTTTGGTAAATTAAGGTGGGCCGTAATTTTCGGCCTCTCGTATCATGCATATATATCCAGCTTATTAACTAGATGGTCGTGAATTTGATATTTATGTACGCCTGCTCAGCTTGTTTATTAATATTAAATAGCTCATCGCTTATAATCGCTTTTATTTTAATTTTGTTAAGTTCATCGATTAAATCCCAGAATGCTACAATTTTAAGTTTTACTTAAGCTTTTTTTATTTTAATTTCTATTTGTTTAATATATATCCAGAATGTACTTTATTAATATCATAACAAAACTATCCACTCCTTCCAGAAAACATATACAAACTTCCTGATTCCAATTTTTAAATTTTTAAAAAATTAGAACGTAAAGCTAGTTATATCATAAGGTCAACTTTGGTTTTAAAAAGAATTATTTGAACTGACAATAATTATTTACAATTAATTAATTATTTTCTATTTTACTTTTGAGTAAAAAGGCCGGACCTCATTAATCTAAAATCGGACAGTATAAATCATTTCAGGTACTTGATTAATGAAAAATCGTTGAACGTCCGGTTTTGCATACTTCTTTTACCGCAGTCTTATCCATCTCCACTAATAAGAAGAGACAAGAGTTACCTGCCAGTATCCGTGTGCTGTGTTCTGTAGTGAGCCACATCCCCGTGACATGCCATAGAACGTGTTTTCTAACAGTGAAAAATTCTCTCAAAGGATAGTGTGTGACCTTTTTCGTATTCCATATAATTGTCACACAGATGAATCACACGCCGTCAGCCGTTCGTCATACAGATAATTTAAAACACGCGCCCCTATGTTTAGTCTGACCGCGATAAAATGATATCAGATACTTTAAAAAGGGAATCAAATCTTGCTTTGCCTATATCGTGAGTTTAACCTCCTCCCACGAGACAAGTGTATTATTAATGATTCATATAAACTAGCAAGTAATAACCTTAATCAATCATAGACGTCCTACTTAGAGAATCATCGATGTTCGAGGCATGAGGTTCGGCCACCTCAATCGGGGCTAAACATCATGTTGACCCAATCTTTACATACTAAAAATTAGACAGTCAAAAGTATTTTATGCTAATATTATGCTCATGAAGTCAAATTAAAGCTTACCTTGGAGTGTTCCACGTCTCAAACTAAGCTAGTAGAAAGAGCGGCTTTCGAATTGGGAGGAATTATTCTTATTTTATCATGGGTTGACCTGATAACAAATCAAATATTTTAAGAAAAGGTTCAATATATTAAGAGAAATTATTTCGCGAGTCACTTCCAAATTATATTAGTTAATGAGCTTAAAGAACAGTTGAAGTCAAATACCCGAACATTAGATGAATAGCAAAAATTTTAAACATTACAGAAATGAATTGAATTTCAAAACAGATTACTTGCAAACCCTACAACGTACTTATTCAACTAGGAAGTCGTTCAATCACTTAACTTAACATTAAGCTCTGAACATCTCAAGCTGGAACAGTTTACAAGTGATACAATAATCAGTTACTCACATCTATTGCAATTAGCTAAAAATAAACAAGATTAAACTAATTGATCAACTCTACATTCACCCATCTATTATTGTTACGCATGTATACTAGAAATGACAACAAACCACTAATATACATCTACATTACCATTAGAAGCGACAACATACATTCATTCAGATAGCATCCTGACCGAATATATGGGACTATAACAATCAAAACTCCTAAAGTTAACCACTTGGAATTAATTATACCACTACATCTCCATTCTCTTCCCCCAACGCATTTTGCAGAAAGAAACTTTCTCTCATACTATTAATCTACTACATATTAGTGAGCTTCAACATTCAGATACTCCTCTTATCATCCATTATCCTCACTTAGTTGCAAATTATCATCTACTCTCTGCTGACAAAAATGTATCGTCTGATTCGCTAGTTGACTAAGGCCATATGGAGATCGCTCCTATCTTTGTCAGCTCACTGATCTTACTCTATTACTATCTCAGTTAAATATCCAATCTCTCAGAGAATAAAATATGCCTGTGTGTCCGACCTTTTGTCTGCAGCCGACATTCGAATTCTCACGACTGTTGTCGCGAATCATAGGAGAAAACAGCCGGTGTCTGCCCTCAATCCAACACCTTTTTAAACATCATTGCATGACTAAAACATGCTTGCTCCTCGTCTTTTGCATTAACTTTACCCTACTTAATTTGCTCATCATGTCCTAGGTAACTATCTTTAAATCTTAATGAGAAACGATGACCTTCACAGTTAACCGCTAGGACATATTTAACTATTAAAGATCTTATTGAAGAGAAAGAAAAATTAGAAGCCGATTCCTGCGGAAGACCCCATTCTGTACAGGCATAATACAATGAATTTATTAGCTATATCAATCATTCCTCTAGTGGTTGTCTTACTTTCCTCTGGTCTATTATCCCAATTATTTTTATAGATCCGAACATTCATGTTACAGACAATATTTTCATTAAACTTACATATTTTGAGCAATTACGCTTTTAAGTTTTGTCTTTAATTTTTTAATTCATGTTGCCGTTTGCCAAAAATATTCGTCTTGCATGCAACCTATCTTCCACAAGATCTTCACGAATAAGAAAGGAAAGTCTCGTATGGAGACATAAGAGATTAGAGGAGTAATTAGATCAGATAACTATATCACCCTGATCATGGAATGATCCAGATTATCTGTTCATAGTTTTAAAGCTAATTCCCCATAGTATCGGGTGGTAGGCCAACCTACTGAGTGTTATTTTATTCATTTTACATCCAATCTAGTCTTCCTTAAAAACATCTTATGAAAAGCAATTTCTCAGAGAAATGTTTAGAATAGCGAATATAATCAAGAACCAATATATTCCACTTGATAACTATACTCATGTCAACCCTTCACATTAGACGTGTATACCCCGGTGTCAAAATGATCCCCCCACGAATCCAGCCCTGATCAATTCGAAATTGAACCCATTACCTGGTACAGCGGCACTCCAGTGTAAAATTTAGACGAATCACTTAAATACAAAACCCTCTAGGCCACCCAGCCATTCCGATATAGGACAATCTACCTTCTCAAGAATGGATGTATTCTCAATAACATTAACCTTTGGGACCTACATATCCTTTACTATTTGACTAATCCCATTTCCCTGCTGTCTTGTTTGAATTATAAGTTATGATGTACTTAATAGGAAATTTATTCAATCCTTTTGAATTTTATTTTCTGAGGATGTCCTTCATTGATAAAAAATTTAGAAATGTTCCAATAAACTAAACCAATCCCATAAAGCTTCCTAAGCTCCTGAAGATAGAATAAAATATTTCAAAAACCAAACCTAATAAACATATTTTATAAGTTTCCAAACATTAAGTTGCTTGCAACAACTTTTTTGTTTCTTTAAACCTAACATTTCCTCTTAAATATCTCTTTTATGACCGCCCTGAAATATCAAGTTTGCTGAGCTGTCTTTGAGTCCTGTAAAGTGGCGCCAAAGATGTTTGAAAATCCTTCGTGACTCAGTTTCTCAATTTGGACAAATATTCTTATTCCTAAAAACATCAAATTAAGGATCAATCTAGAAAGATCAATCTAGGAATCAATCATCGAGAATTCAATTCTAGATTATTAAAGGACATCCTTTCAGAGCGCTTGCACTTCAGGGGAAAAGGAGTAGAGAGAATGATTGGGGGGAATAAGAATGAGAGAAAACTTGAGGGATTTAGAGAGTTTAGAGTAGGGCGTAGAGAGAGAGCATATTGGGGTAAGCGTTCTTTAAAAAGGGTTGGAACACAAGAACAGTCGTTTGTTTGGGCCTAGATGATCTGATACAAGTAAAAAGCTAATGAACAAGCTCCTTTAGATCGTTTCATTTATAGGCGCGCGGAAAAAAATTGATATTCAGATAGATAGATGAGGTGTTTAACAATACAAAAGAAACGTCGAAACATGATTAAGTTTATTATTAATATTGACTTATACTTACTATATTTATATATTATTTATCATATCATTACTTTAATGTCAAATCATTACTATGACTGTTTTTTCCATTTTTTACATCCTCTAATATTTAATCTGTAGAAAACAAAGACAGTGTAATGAAGACGAAACAAAGCGACGTCTCCACCTTTCATTTAATCTAAACCATTCCACCATCGAGCTGATCTGGCAAAAAGGTATATGAGGTGAATTATTTTAAATAATAATAGATAACATACTGCATGATAATTGGATAAGTATAATTAACGCTGATATTAAATACTAATAATAAATTCTCTTTATAAAAAAATATTAGCCTTTTTCTTCCCGGTTAATATTTATTTTATCATTTTCTTTAAAACAATAGTCAGTCTTTGGGAAGAATGTATTAAATTATTACCATGAAATATATTTGTAAATTATCTGTTGAAATATTTATATATTGGAATTAATTATTATTTTTGCAAATTAATACTTATTATTATTTTTAATAAAATATAGAATGTACTATCTGGCTCGAGTAGATTTTGAATGTGTTTTGTTTAGAAAATGATTTTTTTAGTGTAATTCATGAATAATTGGAACAATATATACTCACATTAAAAATTTACTTAGATTATTATAAATTTACGTGAAACGTCTATTATTGTTAAAAGAAATTTCTAAATCTATGAATGGTTTTCCGATTATTCTTATTTAAGAGTTTTATAGACCATGTTTCACTTGGAATTGAGAATTTTAGGATGGTAGAGAATGACAAATATTATCAGAGAAGCTTGACCGCGTCTTATTCAAACTCCTTTCCTGGTGTCAGAACCGTAAAAGGGTCATAATCACCACGATACTATATACTATAATATTATTGTTGTAATAGTGTTATTGATATTGTTACATTTATAATATATTAATACTTATATTATACTAGATGATACTATATATATAGCTACGTTTCATACTCCGGAGGGATGAATAGCTATATAATATATATGAAGTTTTATTTTAGTATAAATTCCTCTCTTTGTTTCCAGATCAATTTTCAAAGACATGGTGAGTATGGACAAACTCATCACAACAATTATGACCTTTGCCAAAAGTCTCGTCCATGCCGATAGGGCATCTCTTTTCCTTCTCGACAATAAAAATCGCGAACTTTATGCAAGGATATTTGACATCGGGTCAAATTCAAAAACTGAAAATCAAGAAGTAGCGAAGGAGGAGATCAGGTTAGAAAACTGAAGAATAACCAATGATGTAGAACACTTTGAAACAATTAACAAATATATCATATATCATAAAACAAAAGTGGTTAAGTTATATAAAAAGTCTTTCCTTTTGCATGTCTTCCTTTCCTTTCAATTTAGTAATACAATTTATTAATATATTAATATAAAATTTGGCAACGTTTTTAAGATGGATGCCAATTATATTAAACTAAATCATTAATTTACATGGAAGTCCTTCTTTATAACTAAGTATTATAACCTTTCAGTTCCTCTTGTCTCTCAGATGTTTAGAAGGATATTGCAGCTTAAATTCATGAGAGTTTAGAAAATGTGATATGCTACCTATATCAAATCAAACCTGAAAATACCATGCAGTTGTTCGCACAAGGAGAGCCTTGTGATTTGGTGAAGGATTTAAACCTACCCAAGGATGAAATAGAAGTTTATTGTTCCCATACTGAAATAAAATTTTGATGCCAGTAAAAAAAATTCCTCAGTATTACAAAGAATGAGAATTTGTACTTATTTGCTGAGAAAGGATCAATAATGTGTTTACTCTAGCATTTGGAACCTTATGAATCATTTTGAGATTCAATAAAGTCCTACTGAATGAATGCTCTTCATTGACTCCAAGAAGTAATTTAAAGGGTGTTCAGTGCAGTGGTTATAAGTATGCCTTCACTCCAGGTAGCTCATTTACTCGTAATTAAAGGAGACAAATAAAAATGAAAGTAAACTATTAGTTAACATTGAATATAAAAATTACAACTGGTGGGGATGTGTGGAGAGTTCAAAATTATAGGCATGCTTTTAAGGTAGTAAATCTGTTACATAAAATATGTTGTAGTGAGAGTGAGACAACAGAGATGGAGACAAGCAATGTATGGTATAAACTTGGCCAGAAGGCAATTTGTTATTATAGATTTAAAAATATTTTTTTTTTGCCTGAATCCTTGGTTGAACTAACAACTGTACCCCTACCACCTTTTCACATGAAACTGTAGTTAATGAAAGTTTGTCAAATGTTTGTCTTCAGGTAGACTTTGTTTCCATGATGTTTCAAAGAGGTTTGGAAGCATCATTGATGAGTAATTTAAAGCATGAATAATTTTCATCCCTAAGATTTGCAAGCTTATGAAAAGTTTGCTGGTTGAATA
>JABUQX010082705.1:0-5000 GCA_015478945.1 Trachelipus rathkii | reverse complement strand
ATATATCTCCACAACAACCATCGTTACTAACTTTTCCTATCTCTTTCGAAAAGACTTTCTTGTGGGTATCTGGATTGTCAAACTAAAACTGTTATAACCTTTTGGACTTAACATAAACTTTTATATATCTGGAAACCTTACATCACCAAACGGTGCTAGGGCAGGCCTCTCTCTCTCAAAGAAACTGGTAAAGTTCTAATTAGGCTGGCAAGAACTTTTTCCTCTACATCAGTTACTCCAGCCCGTATTACAAGGGCCTCGTCCGCCCTTGATGGTTCCAACGAGTACTGACTCTCATATCTAGTGGGTTCTCTGCGTTTCACCCGGCATTTGAGACCTTAGGGTTCAAAGTCAAAGGCCAAAACGAACTTATAAAACTTGTCTTAAGGCACATTGTAATAGTTCACTTAACCCATTCTATCTTTGCGGCCTACAAATGTTGGAAGGTTTTAATCCTCTTAAAGGTGCAATAGGTTTACTCGCAGCGGCAGGGTGCGTCTCGAGAGAACTATGCACGGTGAGCGTAACCGACCACCTTGGCCGACGGCCGCTCGTGCACAAAGAGGGTGCAGTGTCGCATGAGAATGAGTTTGTGGGTTAGATATTGGTACTCCAGGCTTGTTCTCGCTGCGTGTCTTCCTTTCCTCTTCCTGCCACCTTTATCTTGTTCTCGTAGAAATTCTCTTCGCATCTTCTGTGCTTTCATTGAATCTGAATGTAATCTCGTACTCACTTTAAAGCCTGCGTCTGTGCTAATCTGCGTAGTTTGGGTAGTCGATGAATATCTGAGGTGTTGTTGCAATGCCCATCCCCCCTCCATTGAATAAGTGTTGCCGATCAAGTTGATACAATACCGTGAGTGGTGGATTGAAACTGTAAATAAAAAAAAAAAAAGAGAGAGCAGAGAAGGAAACATGCAGGCAGTACCCATTTGGTGGAATGAGAGATGAGAGAAAATCACGTGATTTCCTGCTCAAAATTAATACAACAGCGTCATATTAAAATATCGATTAAATGAAGAATACGATAATAAATAAAATAAAAAGGAAAATAGGTTTAAATAGTGATCTAATATATATATTATTTCAATATCTAATATATATCTATACATATAAATAATATATATATATAATATATATATATATATATATATATATATAAATATATATATATATTATATAATTATATATATATAATATATATAAATAATAATAAAAATAATAATAATGGAATAAATAAAGAACTATTGTGGGAAGGGTAAAGAAAAATTGCCTCCTCTTGGGGTTGACCAACGCATGTTTAAATCTGCAGGAACAGGGAAGGACAGGGTGAACCTGTCAACCTGCTTGATATTAAATTGGAAGGGGCTCGGTTCAGTTTGAAAGCTGTTCTTGAAGTCCCTAACTTCCTCATTTGGTTAGAGGATAGCTCAGCCGGTAGAGCGTCCGAGTATGTTGGTCTCAATCGCAACATGCGTTGGTTCGACCCCAGAAAGGAAAGTGCAATTTCTATTACCTTCTCACAATAGTTCTTTATTTACTATACAAAGTTTCAGCTGGAAAGGTCTTTACCTGTAGAATAAAGACCTATATATAAAATCTATACGAGATCATAATGTATATTTTTGTACTATGTTTATATAATAATATAAATCATAAACTATTATTTATATAATTTACTATAGTTATTATAAACTTTAAAATAAATATCTTATCAATAATAGCGTTGAACCGTTAATACTATTGAGTGAATGGTTCAACGCTTTCGGGTTAATTTCGAAAAACCAGAAAGAGTAACGGAAAGACTATTAACGAGTAAAGAATAGTTGCATTAAAATTATATGAAATATGAATATGAAGACAAATATATGAAACAGTTACGAAAGATACTAGAGTTTATTAAAAATATTTGTCAAGTTCTAAATGTCAAAGATACGCATTTCAATAAAAGATAAACTTTATTTCCAAAATTTCCTAAACGCTTGCCTCGTCAAAATGGCTCACAAATGTGTATTCTACCAACGGTTATTAACCCGAGTTTGAGAAATGTTGGTAACATGTTTTTGTCTTATGCTGTATTCTCAATTTTTTTTTTGTTTCGCTGAAGAAAAAAAAGATAGGAACTTGTTGCCCGTTCAATGAGCCATTAACTTCTTTCGTTCGTTACTTAACTTGCTTCTTTTGTGGACTAGTGAAAAAAAAATATTAAGTAGGCCTAATAAGCGTTGTAATTTATGAAAAAATATACATATTTTTATTAAAACTAAGTTTTTATATCCTATTATTTTCTACAAATTTTAAATATGCTAAATTAAGATTTAATTAGTGGTATTACACTTATTATATATGATATATATGTAATATAGTTATAATAATATATAATAGTTTATATATATATATATATATATATATATAAATATTAATAGTTATAGATTTATATATATATTACATATATATTTAATAGTATATATATATATATATATATATATATATATATATATATATATATATATATGATATATAATATATATATATCTTAGAGGCGTGTTAGGTGTGAGAAGAATTGATTAAAATGAAGGAATGAACGTATTAGAGAGTTATGTGGTGTGAAGAAAGGGAGTGTGAATGAGAGAATAAATGAAAGTATGCTGAGTGGTTTGGTCATGTGGAAAAGCAATGAATGATAGAATCGGGTTGTTAATAGGCAGGAATAGTGTAGTGGTGAGTCTTGTTGGAATGACCAGACTGGAGACCACAAGAAAAAGTTGGAGTTGAGTTCATGATAAAGGATATGTCTGGAGGAGAGCCAAATGTAGAGTTTGACAGAGGCGAGTTGAATGGCGGGGTTTGTGAGGGGGTATGGTATTGGTGGCCCACCTGGCCAAGGGATGAACACCTACACTGACGATTATGCTATAGTGATTGTCCCGGTCACAGCTCCGGTAGAAGCTCTATTCTGGATTTTCTGACTCGAAACGAGTTCTAACACTATGGGTATAGAGGGTGTGAGGGTTAAGGCTCGGCTTCTTTTCGACCCAAAACTATAGCATATTCTTCTACTACTTCTGTTCGGTGTCTATGTCAGGCTCTTTACCCTGATAGTCTTGAGAAAAGGTAGATGATAATATAATATATATTTATATATATATTATATTAATAATTATATATATAATATATATATATATTATAAATATATATATATATAAATATTCTATATTTATATTATATATATATAAATAATATAAAATATTATATATATAGATAAATAATAAGCCATATAGTTATATATATAGCCTTATTGGCGTTATTTTATTAACATTCATTCAAAAATATTTGGAAATATTATAGTGAAATCAATAATAAAAGAAAAAATTAACAATATTATTATTATTCCACTATTGAAGACGTTTAACGTTAACGATTAACGTTAAATTCCGTTACATTTCTTTACGGATAAACGCTTTAATGATTACGCCGCTAATTTTTTTTGTATACGGAAAATTTAAGGATGTAACGGGCGATTAATATTTCTAACATTAACGAGTGCCCACCTTTTGTTAGTATATATAATATAATTAAATATATATATAATAATAATATATTATAATAATATTATATATCAATAATAATTGTAAAGGTATATACTTATATATATAAAGTAGGATTTTACCTATTTATTATTTATATTATTCTATATATATATATATATATTTATATATATATATATATATATAATATACATTATATTATATATACTATATTAATATATATAATTATTATATGAGTTATTATATATATATTTACTATACTTTAATTATATAGTACTATTATTATTATATATTTATACTTCTAATAATAATATTAAATATATATTTTCTTGATGAATTATATTATATAGTATATTAGCTCATTATATTATATTAGTTTATATATCACTTATATTATATTATATACCCTAACCTCTTATAATATATATAACTATCTCATTAAATATTTGCAATTAAAGACGGGAAATATTAATAATTGCAATCCCTAAAAATTGCGCACACTTCCTGTTAGTCAGTATGTAGAAAAAGTAGCAAATAGAAACCAAAGTCAAATACGTATTTCATTATTGCAAAAGACTAGACTTCCTGACCCACATACAATATTTACGCGAACTTTATGCTCGACCGCTTTTCCACCAATTTTTCTGAGAAAAAAAAAATAATCCACCTCCCTCCAACTTTTTTTGTTTTTTATAATAACATTTCAGAAATTCTTTAGAATGTCATTAACAAGTAATGCAGTTAAAAAAATAAATTAAATATTTGAAAAAAAAGTCGAGTATCTTTGACAGGGTGGATGAAGCGTATCGTATGGTCCTGGTCGCTACGCCCTTTTCTGGGCCTCTCTATTTTTGTTTCTATAAATGGTTTAAGATATGGTTTCCTTTTTTTTAGAGAATGTTTTTTTTTACCAATGTTAAAGTTTTTGTTTATTTTTTTAAAAATCTTTAGCGGAAGATTAATATTTTCATTACCCTTCTGTAGTTGGCTTTCTTTTGGCCTCCTATATAGTATACGTATAGTATATATTGTATTTATTAATATATATAGGGTATTAGTGTATATAGTATATATGAGTATTGATAGGATAAACAATGGTCCGAATCAAGCGACACTGATGTGATATATTATATATTATATTATATGGTATTATATATTAAGTCAACGGTTAATAGTTAGGTAGGAATATAGTGATTATATTATAAATTGAATATATATATATAAATATATATATCTAGTATATATATATATATCTTGATATAAATGAGTGAGTATATATATATATATATAGTATTTGAGATAATATAATATATGTATGTAGTAAATTATATACTATTATTAATACTACTTATATATATATATATTACAAGTATACTTATACAATGATTTTATGAATATAAAGTATATCATTATATATTTATATACCCTATAACCCCTACTAGATAATAACGAG
>JABUQX010082704.1:17500-20000 GCA_015478945.1 Trachelipus rathkii | reverse complement strand
GAAAATGTGGTCAAATTGTCAATGACAAAATCCTTATGTATTATATAAAATAAAAATTATCTATTATGATCTGCGATCAAACAATATAAGAAGAATGTTAATAAAGAAAATAACATCCTCTATTTTTCTATACACCTTCCATCTTCTTAATATATGTACCCGAGGAGGTGAGGGATTTAATTCTAGGTATAATTGATTAATGATCTCATCATCTCGTGCTACATGTGATGCCCCCAGTATCGTGACTTAAAAAAATACCAACCTGTCTGATAAAAAGGGTCAAAGGATAATAATAAAAATAATAATAATAATAATAATAAAATAACGCGGTGATGAAAGTGAACAATATGAATTACTCAAGTGAAGAATTTTTTTATAAGTTATTAAAAAGAAGTAAGTCTTGAGGGTCTATATTATTAATGCTAAAAACGTAAGCGATAACGTGAAGAAAATTTCCTTTTGTAAAAGAAAATAAAAAAGTCGTTATCCAGTAAAAATAGTGCTTTCAAAAAAAAAAAAACCGCCGCACATTTCAAAAAGAAACAAGAAAAAAAAAAAGAAAATCTTCTAACGAATTCAGATACCAGAAAGCTTCGTCCTGCTATTAAACGGGGGAGGGGTAGAGAGAAGAGCTCCCCGCCACTAAAATCCCCCAAAAGCACTTCGTGTAAAGCTCTAGGTAAAATTTGAAATTCAAGAACCAGCGAGCCTAAAAAACAATAACAACAACGAAAGAAAAATAAAGCCTCCACGATGAAGACGAGGCCTATATAAATACAATTGGGAAGAAGTACGAAATACCCCAAAAGTTAAATGCGCCTCTAATCTGAAACGAGTTAAAGCTCAAAATTGCCTGTCTGTTAAAACGCCTAAGCCACTCGTAACGTTGTTCAGAGCGCATCGAAAGGGACATAGAAATTCCTCTCCATCGCTTGGAATGTATTTTTTATTAACAAAGTTATTTTTGTAAGTAAAATTTAATCTTATAATTATTTTGTGTTATTAAAAAGTAATGAAAATATATTATAATTCGACGGCAGAAGGATGTTATAAAATAATGGAAAATCAGATAAACTTCTTTTGTGTCTTATGATAATTATAGGAATCTTGTGTATATTTAAATAAACTTGTGTTTACAATGTGTAAGGAGGTGGGAATCCCCCATCCTTCGTTACTCTTACCCCCCAAAAAATTGGGAGGGAAAGAAGGTTGAACTTGTAAATAAAACTTTAAGAAATGCTTGTAATACGGGTACCGTAAAGGTCTTCCGTGAAACTTGATAATAAAAATTTCCTTTTTTTTTAGGAAAGAAAGTGTAATTTTGTATTTTTAAGAGTAACAAAAATTTATATTTTAAATGGCGAAAAATGTAGAACAAAGAAACGCTTGTAAAACGGACTTTAAGGAGATACCGTTATTATTCATATAATAAGATTCCTTCTTTGGAAAAAAAAAATTTTGTAACTGGGTATTTTTTAAGAATAAGAAAATTTATAGTCTAAAACATTTTTGTGAGGTCTTTACGATCGGGTTTTAAATGCATGACGGGAATTCCCATATTTTAAAAAAATTATTGTATTTTATTTATTAAGTATGATAATTAGCTTAGGAAATTCGATTCCTCTGAAAAAAAAATTTTAATGAAATTATTATAAATTAGTTATATACGAATTTATTTTATGTGCTATTTGGAAGATATGTCTGATCAAAATTATTTTTATGATGTTGTATGGTGCCGAATTGTTATATATTGTTCGAATTAATATAAAAGCATATAAAAATTTATCTAGTAGAACGAAAAGTAATAAAACTTTCGTTCATTATACCATGTGAGAGAGGGGAGGAGTTATCTCCTGTCCCAAATCGACATCTGACTATGACGTCATTCGGGTAGGTGCAGGTCTATAGGCAGAAGACCGAGGCGTTTAAAAAAAAAAAAAAAAAAAAAAAAAAAAAAAAAAAAAAAGTTGTTTATCAGTAAAAATGAAATAAATTCTACGGAATATTTTTGCCGACTTTAAAATTTTAAAAAAAAAATGTATTTTTTTTAGAATTGAAGGCTGGGTATTCTTGATCAACCGGGGATGCACCAAATATGTACTAAAAGTATAGTACTATATAAAATAATGCTATTATAATCTTTAGTATATTTGTAAAGCTAGAACTCTTTGGAGGCAAAAGCTATTCTTATGAGAGGAGAAACACAGCTCCAATCGTTATGTGTATTAGTATGTACGGTAAAATTTTCTTACATCTTATAAAATCACACACATAACTATGTTTATTCCTTTTGTATGTTATTTAAAATTGAAACAGCCAATAGAACGTCTCTCTCCTACCGGCAAAATCTGGTATCGGAGGAAAGACGCGAGTTAGTGAGGCTAAGACAACAAAGCCATCAACAAGTGCCCAGGGCTTCGTCCCTGGCACGCTAAAATATATTTTTGTAATAAAATTAAAGGTGTTAAACTATAATTAATGTTCTTATAATAAGATCTTT